>APFE030363755.1:0-12045 GCA_000404065.3 Pinus taeda | reverse complement strand
TTCCAACTGCTGTTAAGACCAAAATTAATTTTACTTCCTATAGAGAGACTAGGGACTGCTATAAATAGGAAGGGACCCAGATATGCTATTTTTAGAACTTTCTATTTTTAGCAGTTTCACCTCTCACCCAATGTGGCCAATGACCTCATCGGCCAAACTGCTATTTTTAGACATGCTATTTTTAGCAGGTCTATTTTTAGCACATTCTAAACTTAAAATTTCTTGTTGCACATTTTTCAACAAGGTGTGCTCTAATGCTAACTTGATGTTGTCATAATTGTTAAATCTTCATATTTGAAAAGACATTGTAGAAACATAATACAAGAGAAATAGCAAAAAGTGGTGAGAGGATAGGAGCGTTTGTAAGTGAAGGTAAAAGAAACAATGTATTTATTGAAAAAAATTGAAAAAAATTATAATGGACTTGAAAATTTTAATTACATTTAAAATGGATAAAACTTGAATAAGTATGAGTATGCTTAGTAAGTTAAACATAATTAGATCATAGAATCATTTTCATATGATAATTAATAGATTTACTATTGGTATTTTAAGTACCCGAATTTCAACAATCCATAGCCTTACCCATAAATTATGATGTTAATATAGTTTATGTTGGACACCTAATCCTCTATGGGTTGGTGTGGAATGTGAATAGCCACCGGAGTCCAAGAGACCACCTGGAATATGAATCCAAGGGTCACATCAGTGTACTGTAAATGTATATCATGTCAATAATATATGCAATCTAATACTTATCTTTCATATGTGTTGTTTACATTCCATGTATGTTTAACATGGTATCAGAGTGAGCGATCTCATGCCCTACTCATATTTGAGCCACTTGTTTTATTTTGTGGCCTTTTTGCATGTTAGTTCTGACATTTCTGCTCCATGTCAAAAGTGTTTTCTCTATTCACCAAAACTACTTACAAAACTCTCTTTTTTGTGCTTAATCCCCTGAAATTCTGCTCCTGAACTCTGCGTTGAAGCAACCACATATTTTCTGTGCATTGAGAGGGATATTCCTTTTATTAAATGATGGTTGTTGCTCTTGATAAGTGGTTTGTATACATTGAATTGTGTTGGACGCTATGAAGTTGGTTGAAAACATTGAAAACTTAAATGTTGCATTCGTTCCAGTCAGTTGCATTGAGTTCTGTATGTTGGCGTTGAAGCGTTACTCAGAATAGAGTGATGAAATAGTGGTATGCACTATGAAGGTTTATATGCCAGTTGTTTTCAATTAAAACCTTGTATATCTTGTGGCCTTTCTATGCGTATTTGTTGCAGGACCTGGGTGTTGTCCAGACTCTTGATGCCATACCCTTTCTACTACTCGGAACTATTGTCAGCGACAGTTTCTATTTTAGATTTTTCCTTGAACAACAATTTGTCTGACCTTCTTCTCATTACCCTGACATGGTAAAAAAAAAGATAACTCTCATGAAATTCTAATGGTATGCCCCTCTCTCCTCTCTGTCAGTTATGATTACTGCATTCCATGTATGTTTAACATGGTATCAGAGTGGCGCAACAGAAGTGTGTTGGGCCCGAACACCTGGAGAAATAAAAGATCATCCAGCAAACTCGTGATTTCTTCTAATTTGAGGACCTTCTTCTTTTCCCAGTGATTGCCAAGGTTGCACCACCTTACTTCGAAAAACAAGATATAAACTTTGTGACCTATGTTGTAATACATTGTTTGTGAAGGATATCAGCGCACTATTATCCAGGTTTGGTATTACAGTTACATTTGGTATTATTATTTCCCTTTCTGCAAGTTTTTTCTTATATTCTAATTCTTCATTTGGCCTTGGTATAACATTTGGAAAAGTGCGCCCCCCCTTTGTTTGGTTTTGGGAGTACATTTGAATCCACAAAATTAAACTCTTCAAAAATGGCCAAACTTGATAATACAATAAAGCTGTTAAGTACTCCAATACATTCCACTATAGATGAGATGGTAAACATCAACAAGGGAACTCTCTTTGACATTCCAACATGTCTGCATAATGCACTAGAAAACATGAAATTTTTGTAGCTGGAGTCTCAACTTTAGCAAGATGAGTTACAACAAAAAAGGCATCATTATGAACTTGTTTTTGTTCAGAACAGTTCCCTACTTGACTTTGAAACAAGATCCTATCAACAGCCAGCAAGCCATCAAGTCAGTAAATTTGAGGTTAATTCAAATCAAGTGTTCATTTCAGAAGCATATTTGAATATAGGTGTGGAAATCCAGCCTCCACTTCCCAAGCTAATCATCAAACCTTGGGAAGATCTTGTCCATAACAAACACAAAACTAGTCTTGGATATGACAAGGATGTGTCCTTTCATATTCCAGATTACTCAAAGCCCGTCGAGTTTCAGAGTGTTGGATTCTTTCATGACAATTCACCTTTAGCTGTTTCAGATTGTGTTCCTCTTCCACAACAGCAAGAACAAAATGTTAAATTCCAACATTGTGACCCAATTGGCCATATGAAATATCATTGTTTTGATCTTCATCCATGTGAGAACTGTCATAAAACCAGTCATTCTTCAAACAGATGCTTCAAAAACAAGCCTCCTGCAAGAACAAAGATTCCACTTGGATGGATCGCTTCTTGGCAATGGGCTTCAACAGCTAAGAAGCTATTTCAGTCATATGTCCAAACTTGTTCTAGAGTATTGAACAGTCTTGCAGTTGAGTTTTCTCCATCATCTCACCTTGTATCTGCCACAGGGGAAGTGATGGTCATCTACAAGCTTCAAAGCCACATCAAACGAACCTAAGTCACACCCTGCCATACCAAATTTAGAGTTGTAGCCAGAGACAAAGATGCCCTTGAGCATGCCTTCAGTTGATGATCAACCTTAAACCATCTATGTGGAGTTGAGACATCTCTTCAAAGAAGTGGAGACACTTCCTCTAGTAGAATACTTCATCTTCTTGTGAGTTTTGGAAGAGTTCTAGGAATTGCATTAAGCATTCCAGAGTTGGTGGTCATCCTCAAACCATCATAGGTTGAGACCTCCCGTTTCAGGTTGAGGTTCTCCCTTTTTATGCGGGGTGAGACCTCCCTTTCAAGGTTGAAGGTTTCCCTCTTCAAAACATGAAGAGCACTTCCTCTAGCAGAAGACCTTAGCTTCATGCCAGATTTGGAATAGTTCCTGGAACTACACTAAGCGTTCCAGTGTTGGTGGTCATCCTTAAACCACCCCCCTTATACCAACATTTCATAGAGCACATTCAGCCTAGTGCTACCATGCATTTTTTCACATTTGTATTACACCTCTCTTCTTGAACTCATACATACCCCTTTCGATTAAGGGGGGGAATGTTGGACACTTAATCCTCTATGGGTTGGTGTGGAATGTGAATAGCCACCAGAGTTCAAGAGACCACTAGGAATATGAATCCAAGAGTCACATCAATATACTATAAATGTATATCATGTCAATAATATATGCAATCTAATATTTATTTGTCATATGCGTTGTTTACATTCCATGTATGTTTAATAGTTTATTTAATGGCTTGATGGCTCTCTCGTAAAATACTTTTTAACCTAAACTTGTAAATTTATTACAAATTGAAATTCTAAATTTAAATATTTTAAGATAATCCTCGTATCTTATTACTTTGTATTTCATTATTATTAATTATTTACTTCCATATTTTAATTCTAACTTATAGAAATTATAAATTTAATATAAAATTTATAAATTTATTATTAAAATCATCATATTACATTAATTTCACATATAAAAGAATTATGAGTAAAAATTATAATCTATTTTTTTAATTTTTAAATAATTTTTTGTTTTACTATTAATCTAAATAATTATATTAAATTTAAGTTATTTATTTAAAAAATACAAATTATAATGATAAAAAATTTAAATGATCAATTATTAAATCAATTATTAACTTATTAATTATATTATTATTTGCGTAAGCGGGGTGAAGCAAAGGTGTATCATTTTATTATTTCTACACAAAAATATGCATTGAAACGAGTGCCATAGTTTATTTATCATAAATCATTCTAAATTCATAGAAAGTTGAAAACAAAAAAATATTAAAGGTGTATCATTTCATTATTTCTACACAAAAATATGCATTGAAACCAGTGACATAGTTTATTTATCATATAAATCACTTTAAATTCATAGAAAGTTGAAAACAAAAAATATTTTCATATAACTTTATGCTAGCCAAAACAACTATAGACTTAAAACTAGAAAACTGGATAGAGAGAGTAGCAAAAAGAAAGAGTATTGACTGCATCATCTAGTTTTGAGAGAGTCTAACTCTTTAAGCATAATCGATTCTTTTTTCTCCTACCATGGATCCATTCCTTTAGTAATAAGCTAAATCTCATCTAATATGAGTAGCATATCCTCCCTTGCTGAGTAGCAAAAAGAGAGAGTACTGATTGCATCATTTAGTCTTGGGAGAGTCTAACTCTTTAAGCATAATTAATTCTTTTCTTCTCCCACCATGTATTCTCAAGTGGGACTAAGTCCATTCCTTTAGTAATAAGCTAAATCTTGCCCAATATGAGTAGCATCTCCTCCCTTGTTGTGCTTATATTCGCCGGAACTTTTCCTATGAGCATCTTCCTGTCATCATTCAACTTTGAGGCCTAACTCTTCTTGTCTTCATTCAAATTTGAGGTGATGACCAATTGACTGCAAAACCTTTGGCTTGAGAAACCATGACCCAGGGGCATCTAAGTAATCAATTTCAACTTTGAGGTGATGGCCAGTGTTCATTCAACTTTGAGGCCCAACTCTTCTCGTCTTCATTCAATTTTGAGGTGATGGCCAATTGACTGCAAAAATTTTGGTTTGAGAAACCATGACCCAAGGGCATCTATGCAACAAAAATCACACAGGGATTGCACCTAGCCTGGGCCACACCAGCCTTTAACATGATTGGATTTTTTCCCATAGAGTTTTGAACTCGTGAAATTCACATCACGGAATGACTTAAACTACACCTCATGACCATCTATTCTAGGCCTATAAGCCCAATCAATTACATATTAATCATCATTTCAATTCATAAATTTCCATAGACATATTAATCATCATTTCAATTCATAAATTTCCATAGACATACAAACCAATGTAGTTATGATGGTAATGGTAATTGGTATTGTGTAACGCTGCATGCCACATCCGTCGACCATAATGCTTGGTTGGGCAGGGGCCACACACCCCAACCCCATTTTGGGAGTTATTAAACTTATTCTAAAATTATAAATACTAAATTAATTTATTATTAATTTATATTTTATATTAGGTAAATAAAAATTGAAATATTTATAAATTATTTATTTAAATACAATTACAAAATCTAATTAATTATTTTGTAATTATTCTTTTTATCATTATTTTAGTGAATAGTTTCCCATAGTGCTCTAAATTCAATAGGACGTAGTTGTCAGATAAAATAACTGGAAATAATAATTATAATTATGATAGAACATTTTAACTAGTTAAATTACATAAACTAAATAAAATGAAACTAAATTATTGAATTAAAAAAATAAAATTATATAAGACTTATAATTATAATTATAATAATTTAATAAAATCAATCCTAGATCAATTTGAACTTTGATTCTACCAAGTATCTAGATTTATCAAATTTCTTTTTACTCTAAAAGAGGTTTGCATCTCAACAAATTTGATTTGTGTAGGCACGTAGTAGATTAGAATGAATCTAGACTAATTATTATACAATGTTTGTATTTATAAAAAATATGTCTAATAAATAATGAGATAAATACATATCCTTACACACATATTTCTATATAACAAAGTATTTTAAAATAGGATAAAGTAAAATACTCTTTAAGTGGAAGTAATTACAACATTATATTATTTATGAGTTTAATATATTATTGATAAGAATTGAACTTAAATAGAAGGAATACTATTATTATCCCAACCATTTGAAATAAATCTAATTAACATTCAACAAATATAATATATTTCACAAAATAAAATGATACTCTATAAATACAACAATTTTGATTCTTCTCGGTCCTTGATAAATTCAAAATTAAGATAGATGATATTGTTCTTTTGGCAAGGTGCCCGTCTGATCTTGATAAGCAACTCAGGCTTCTTAAGGATTTCTGCTCTACCATGGGTATGACGGTTAACACTGACAAAACAAAAGTTATGATTATCAAATCTAAGAAGGACACTTATGCTAAATTTATGTATGACAATAATAACTTGGAGGAGGTGTATTCTTACAAGTACCTAGGAATTGATATTCATCACAAGCTCAACTGGAATCATAGCATTGAGAAAAGGATTAACGGGGGGTGGAAATCTTATTTTGGTCTTGAAAATAATTGTAAAATAGCAAACCTCGTAATGTGGGATAAAAAGAAGTTCCTCTTTGAAACTTTAGTCACTCCTGTTATCTTATGTGGCTGTGAGGTTTGGGGGTGCAGCATCTCCAGAGAATCATGGAGAAAGATTGAGCAAATCCAAAAGCGTTTTATAACTTATAACCTGAAAATTAAAAGTAATACACCCTTATCGCTTATTCTCCTTATAGAGCAGGTATATTTCCGCTATTGAAGCCCTAGTCTATGATTTAGGTTGTCTGTTTACAAGCACAACTCAATACATAGCATATCAAGACTTTCCTAACTAGCTTTAAATTCCAGCCAAAAAACACCTAAGTCTCAATCGAGGGTGCATAAAGACACAAGGGCTTGGTTAAACTATTGGGAGATCAACGAGAATGATGCATTGCAAAACATTAAATATATTGTTACTTCTAAGTTCAAAGAAAAAATGTGGTGTGAGAAAGATTTAGCGGCTAAAAGAAAATTAAGTTATTATAAGAATGTCATCAACCCCACCCTCGAAGATCAAAAGTATCTCTCTATTTTAACTATCTCAAAGAAGAAATTAATATAGCAAAGATTAGAACGAATTCTCATGAGCTCCATAGTGAAACAGGTTGTTGGGCACTTCCTAAAATGCCATGGATGGAAAGGATTTGCCATATATGTGAGAATAGGAACATTGAGGATGAAAATCACTTCCTCTTAGAGTGCCCGCGTACAAGCACATTAGATCTCAGTTTCACAATCTTAGTTTCACAATCTTTATTACAATACTGACCTTCCTAGCCTTTACAATGTCAAAATTATAGTGAGCTTGGGAGGCTTCTCTCCAAGCTTTTTGAGCATAGGAATAAAATCTTAAATCAAAATATATAATTTGTTTCTTTAGGTCCGATAGACCAATGTTTGGTCTCGGTGACCTAATGTTGTCTCTATCGTATACTCCCTCTTCGTCGGTCTCGTCTCCGTCGTCATCTACCTACTTTTCCCCCATTTTTGCCCCCAATTCTTCTCTATCTATCTATATCATCACATCATCATCATCATCATCATTTCTATCTATCTCATCATCATCATCATCATCATCATCATCATCATCATCATCATCATCATCATCATCATCATCATCATCATCATCATCATCATCATCATCATCAATCAGCAAAATTTTTACCTTAAGTAAATTACAACAAATATATCATTTATAAGTTTAACATCTTATTAATAAAAATTAAACTTAAATAAAAATAATAATTTTAGTATCCCAGTCACTTAAAATAAATCTAATTAACATTTCACAAATATAATATATTTCACAAAATGAAATGATAATCTAGAAATACAAAAAGTTTGATCCAAAATTAAAATACATCTAGACTCATTATTATACAATGTTTGCATTTATAAAAATTATATCTATATATATAACAAAGCATTTTACCTTAGGTAAAAGTAAAATATTCCTTAAGATGGAAGCCATTACAATAATATATTATTTATGAGTTTAAATTGAAGTTAAGTGAAAATAATAACATCATTATCCTAACCACTTGAATAAATCTAATTAACACCCAACAAATATAATATATTTCATAAAATAAAATGATAATCTACATCCAACGATTATAATATATTTCACAAAATAAAATAATAATCTACCCATGCAAAAAATTTGATTCTTCTCCAACCTTCCATAAAAGTAAAATATTCTTTAAAATAAAAACCATTACAACAATATATTATTTATGAGTTTAATATATTATTAATACAAATTTAACTTAAATAAAATAACGATCATTATCTCAATTACTTTAAATACATTTAATTAACATCCCATAAATATAATATATTTCACATAATACAATGATAATTAATAAAGTTTATGTTTGATTGAGCCATAATATTAAATATAAAACATATAATATCAATCATATATTTTCAACAAATATTCGTAAATATTTATTCAATTTTTTATAAACCAATAACAATATAATATATATATTTGTTATATATCTATATAATATATAGATATGAATTTAATAACTCAAATTTATAATTTTAAATTCAACAAATTTGAAAAAAACTCATTGAAAAGTAAAGATCGTATAATGGTTGTCCCTGTCGACTGTTTTTCCACCCATGCACATACTTTGAGAGCGACGAGTGAAGATATATTCAATGAACCAGTTTCTTAAATTGGTGAAACTTGTAGATCCTAGCTTCCGGCGGCAATATAATAAGGCGTACGGGTGGAAAACAACCCACTATCCTCATATCTACACACTGTCATCTTATTTTGACCCAAACCTCGAACCTAGAACCAACAGAACTCTTAGGTTTCATAGGACGAGACGTTTCAACTTTCATGGTGACATGATATTTCTTGAAACGCTCAGAGTTTCCCACATAGGAATCTGGGATTACGTTGTTTTATTTGTTATTTCTGTCGGCTCTTTCTTTCAGCTTCCCTGTTGCCAGACTCCATAGTCAAAAGGTGTCCAAGTCCCTTTTTTTTCTTTAAAAGAAACACAGCCAAACCAATCATTTACAGGATTTAGAAGTTGTTTTTGATTACTTGCAGTTATCTATGGCACTGGCTGGAGGATTGCTTAGAGCCATGGATAAGCACCAAATAACTTTTTTACTAGGGCTACTGGTCACATTCATGGTTTTTGCTTCCCATGCAGCTGAAGATATTGGGGACACTATATCCTTAGGAGACTACCTCACTGCAAATCAAACCAGAAGATCGCGAAATGGGACATTCGAGATCGGATTCTTTCAACCCAAGGGAACAACGAAATGGTATGTTGGGATCTGGTATGCCCAGATTGCAGAGCGGACGGCTGTATGGGTGGCTAACAGAGAGCAGCCATTAGAAAGAAAGGATGGTGCAGCCTTGAAGCTAGCAGAAGATGGTAGTCAGCTGGTTTTGCTTAATGGGAATGGAATCTCTGCTTGGTCTGGGATGGCAAGCAGGAAAGCAACTAAGGCTGTTATACTGGACTCTGGCAATTTCGTTATGTTTGGTGAAAACCAGAGTGTTGTTTGGGAGAGTTTCCACTATCTCGGTGATACGTTTTTGCCAGGGATGAAAATTGGGATGGGACAAAAGCTGAATTCTTGGAAAAATTCATTTGATCCGGCCCCTGGATCTTTTACTCTCGAGCTGGATCCATCTGGGGCTAGCCAGTTTGTTCTGCTATGGAACAGATCTGTTCGCTATTGGGAAAGTGGACTCTGGAATGGTGAGATTTTCAGCGGGCTTCCAGAAATGGCCACTAAATTTATCTATGTTTTCAGCGTTGCTGAATACAATAACAAAATCTTGTATTTTACTTATTCTCTCAAAGCTCAGGTCAGTATAGTTACAAGGTTCGTGCTGGATAAAGCTGGAGAAGCTCGGCTCTACATTTGGCGGGACGAAAGCGACATGTGGACTATGATCTGGTCGCAGCCGACGGATCAATGCCAGGTTTATGATTTCTGCGGGCCTTATGGAGTTTGCAGCCAGAACAATGTGCAGTTCTGTAACTGCATCCAAGGTTTCGAGCCTACAGACGGGAAGGAGTGGAATTCGCAAGACTGG
The DNA here is from genome assembly GCA_000404065.3 of Pinus taeda. NCBI lineage: Eukaryota > Viridiplantae > Streptophyta > Pinopsida > Pinales > Pinaceae > Pinus > Pinus taeda. The sequence goes on along the minus strand of APFE030363755.1, from coordinate 2,087 downwards.
TCGCGCGGTTGCTCGCGGCGTGCGCGGTTGCAGTGCGGTGGCGAAAATGGTAGCACCGACGGATTTCTGGAATTGAAAGGCCGATCTTTGCGCGACAAAGCGGATTTGATATTATCAAACGAAGCGACGAGCCTTCAAGATTGCTGGGCTGCTTGTCAAAGAAACTGCTCCTGCACTGCCTTTTCTTTCATACCAGCTAATCCCAGGCTGTCGTCTTGCAAGATTTGGGCTGGCGATTTGATGACTGTGCACGAAACCAGTGATGGCGACGGGTCTCTTTTCGTCCGGGTTGCCGCCTCTGAAACTGCAGATCAGTCGCAATCGCCTGTGAGGCACGGCAACGGTGTAGGCGTGATGCGCACATTGTTCACCATCGGCTTAGCTGTTCTTGCCGTTGGACTTGTTCTTGCAGTGCTCTTCTGGTGGAGATGGCAGAGATCGCGCGAAAAGTTTTCAGATTATTCGCTCAGAATGTTCAGCTACAAAGAGCTTCAGATTGCAACAAAGAATTTTTCAGAGAGGTTGGGCAGTGGCGGATTCGGTTCTGTCTACAAAGGCACTCTTGTAGACCAGACGCTGGTGGCCGTAAAAGCCTTGGAAAGTTCAGGTTCCAATCAAGGTGAGAAGCAATTTCGCATGGAGGTGAGCACAATTGGAACCATACAGCATGTGAATTTAGTGCCCCTGAGAGGATTTTGTAGCCAGGGATCCCGGAGAATGCTTGTTTACGAATACATGCCCAACGGGTCACTGAATTCCTTTCTCTTTTCCCGGCCAAAGGGCCAGCCGGAAAACCAGATTCTCGACTGGAAAACCCGCTACGGCATTGCCTTGGGTACGGCGCGGGGAATTCTTTACCTCCACGATAAATGCAGAGACTGCATCATTCACTGTGATATCAAGCCTGAGAACATTCTCCTGGACGCCAATTTTTGCCCCAAGGTCTCCGATTTCGGACTGGCCAAACTGGTTGGCCGAGATTTTAACCACGTCTTGACTACCATGAGAGGAACCAGAGGGTACTTGGCGCCGGAGTGGATTTCCGGTATGCCCATTACTGCCAAGGCCGACGTCTATAGCTACGGCATGACGTTGCTGGAAATCATAGCCGGGCGCCGGAATTTGGACTTCAGCGTGCCGTCGAGTAGACTGTTCTTCCCGACGTGGGCGGGGACTCAAATGAAGCTGGGAAACGTGATGGAGCTGCTGGACGCTAAGCTGAGAAAAAACATGGAGTGTGCAGATATCGACGTGGAGCAGGTGAGGCGAGCCGCCATGATAGGTGGATGGTGCATTCAGGATGACGTAGATGCGAGGCCATCCATGGCCCATGTTGTCAACGTGCTGGAAGGTATCGCAGATGTTAGTACGCCGCCCATTCCTAAGTCTCTGCTCAGGTTCATGGAGCAGACAGAAGCAGACGATGGGTCTCCTCGCCCTGACCTTAAAAATCCGTGAGTCTAATATTAAATATTTGGATACTGCCTACTTCCTAAATCCCTTTAGATAATGATTGTAGAACTTTTAGCTCATAATTTCAGGCCAGTCGATAAACGTATCTTCGTTTTCAGCTATTTCAGAGTTTGTGGGAACCCTTTTTGGATTCTGTGAAATCGTTTTTAGTATTTGTTTTTTGCTAGAGTTTGATGTGGGATAGGATTCAGTGATGTATCTCTCGTGTTTAGGTTGATTTGATTCAAACGACCTTTCTCGACATCACAGTGAAATGTGATTTGATTACCAGACACTGGATCGCATAGTAAAAAAATATAATCGTATCTATATGTGACAATTGGTGGTCCAAGAAAGACATGCTCAATTAATCTATAGGTATTTGTATTACATCAGTGTGATGTTCAGTGTTGATAGAACATGATATATATTGATGTTCAGTGTTAATAGAACATGATATATATATAGATATAATGGACGCCTATGCCTAAATATGGTTGTGTATGTTTATGAATAAACTGTTTTTAAATGTTTATAGATTTTTCTTTTTCTTTCAAAGGAATTAAATTTTTTGATGCTTAATTTTGATCAAATTTTTTGGAATACAAATTATTTTAGAGTGCAAAATTTAAATA
>APFE030363740.1:0-15141 GCA_000404065.3 Pinus taeda | reverse complement strand
CACATCATCTCTCCTGCAATTTGTTGTCCTCTGCTGAAAGGGCAAAAATGTCGGTTGAATAAGCTTAAAATACACGCAATTAGTAGTGTTAAACATATTCAAAACCAACAATTATTCATTATAGGAAACGTGACTCCGTAGAGTTTGTTTCATATCGATGGACATTGTTTGTATTCCACTTGCTTTTGCTCATCAAAACAATCCATCTATAGAAGATACACAATAAGATGTTATAATCGTTATGTAAGTTAAACTTGAGAGTACGCAATAATTAATTGTAATAAGAAACATACATTTCTTTGAGATTGCTATATAAAATAGGACAATCCATTTTGTCTTCCACAATTTTTTGTTAACTGGAACAAGCTGTCTGCAATAGATACACAATATAATATTATATTTATAATAAAATTCAAACGAGAGAATTTGAAGGCATGAACTTCAAAAAAAAAATTAGACAACAACAAACAAAAAATTGCAAACTTCCCCTTTTCACATTATCTTCACTGTAAAGTCCTCTCCCCCGCTGAAAGGAAAAAAGGTGGCATGAATAACGTTAAAATAAAGGCAAATTGTAATGGAAAGCATAATTCAAAACAAATAATTATTCATTACACCAAACATACCTCATCTAGAGTTTGCTATATAAAGATAGACATTCCATTTTGTGTTCCACTTACTCGTGCTCACCAGAAAAAGCCATCTACAACAGAGACAATAAGATATTAGAATCATTTTACAAGTTAAATTGGAGAGTTCAATGCAACAATCAATCATAATGTGAAACATACTCATCTTTAGCTTTGTTATATGAACGTTGATAATCCATTTTGTATTTTACGTATATGTGGTCACTGAAATCAACCATGTGATGTAGATACAAAATAAAATATTAGAATTCTAATAAAAATTAAACTAGAGAGTTGAAGGCATGAACTTGTGATCCAACTTCATTCTAGTCCATTTATATTCCATGCTAAATCTCAATGTATATAAGTTTTTAAACTAGATGTAATTCTACTCAAAATAATGCAATCAATGCTATAGTAGAGAAATAGTTCATTTTGTAAGAGGGATCTAGGCATATTTAAACATATTGAACAACCAAAATCCTAGTGTTGTCTACTAGCACAACGGTTGATTGGTCGAAAGCTCAAGATGCTTGCTTGCTCGACCTTAACAACCTCCTTTGTAGGGAATGTTATGTGAGGGTGTGCGTGAGTTGTGGAAAAAAATAAAATTTAAACATACCATTTTATAGCAATAGTACCTCCAGAAGGAGTATAACACTCTAGTATTACAATTCGGGCAGGGTGTGGGGGAGGAGCAGCAAGGAGATCTAAATCCAAGGGTGCTTCACTCAATGAACGTTTGCATAGCACGTGCCTTTGTGGCATACTAAACAATACCATTAATTTGACTACATATTGGATAATACTGATAAAAATCAATTTATTTAACCCCCTACCAATACAAATCCAATACACCTTCCCAATTTAAAAAAACCCCTATTTTCTCTAGTTATTTTATGTATCCATTTTTTCATTAACATGTTTTATACCCCTTTATATTTATATCCCTAGTATAGTGACATGATGCCTCTCTTGTGACCCCACATGCATTCAACTATGCACCTTTCTTCTTTTGACATACATTGTAGATGCATATTAGTTCTCCCACAATGCAATTTCTCAACCCACATTCAAGCACATCTCATTATGATTTGAGGCATTTAATGGTCTAAGGCACACAAAGATTAACCATATTTGAGGAAGATTGCTTATGTGCATGTATATAAAATGACATATAAATTGATCTATATGATGATTAAAAATCAATCGATGAATCTTTATGAATACGTTTGCACCAAATAAGGTGTTCAAGCACAAGCCTAGACCTTCATTGGGGCCCCAAATCTCAAATCCGTATAAAGCGATGGGTTATAACCCCATCCCTTAGTTAATCATTCATTCAAGTAAGGGAACTTATTACAACATATTTGGGTCTTTGGAGAGGAAGAAAGAGAGCAACCTCCTTGTGTGTTATTGCAATACATATCTAAAAATCTTGCTATACTCATGCATTCATGGTTCATTATGATGGTCATGAACAACCACCCTTATGTACAAGTAACAACCTTTCTTTTTGTAGTATTTACAAATTACAAGCAATAGACAAGGGCAATTTGCTAATTTTTTGGCAAATGTTTTACATACAGCCTATGGTATAGGAACACTAAAATAGATGAAAGATTGTCTAGTCTATAGAATGATGAGATGTGCTCCTTTGTAAATTCTCAACAAGATAAATATTTTCTTTTATTTACCAAAAAAAAGTTTTAATGGGGTCCAAGTTGCTAAATCTAATAATTGTGTCATATTCACAAACGTGTGTGTTTGATTAAGTATTGTATTCTATGTTGTGATTTTCCTAGTTCACTTATAAAGTAATGTAGGATATCTGGTTCTAGATAAGCAGGATAGATCAAGTATGACAACCCATACCAGTCAAATAATCGTGAATATATTGGTAGCTGCGGCAACTGGATCTAGTGATTTTGTAATGCTTTCATCACATGTCACAGTGACATGTTTACAGAGAGAGTCTTCAAGGCCTTTAGCATCACACCTAGGATACGAAAAAATATTAATTCATTGTAGTTAATCGGTTACAGCTTACCATGTTTAAGGTATATCAGAAATCTGAAGCAAATAATACATAATTCATAGTCTTGGGAAGAAAACATACATGAAAAGTTCAGCTGCTATTTTCAGATGAAACACAGCTTTCTCATCTTTAGGTCTAAGCGAGTATGTATCATTCCCCTCGGAAAATTCCACATTACCTAGATGGAGAATAGATGCCACAACTCAAAATATCGCCTCCTAAAAAAATGCAATGACTTAGCAAAAGAGACAAGACTCTATTTTCATGACATGTGAATAATATTTCCTAACATGTAGCTGTTCAAACTAGACATACTTTCTCTTCAGGACTAATTCCCACCGCATCAATGGCCCTTATTTCTACAAGATACAATTCAGCATCATTCACACCATCCAATTCATAACAATTGATCTGTTTGAGATAATGAAATTTTCTTGGATCCCCCAACTTGTATTTCTCAATATCCTGGAGGGACCAAGAAAAGAATCATAAGTCTGATTGTTATCATACTACCCTTTGAAATCAATCATAAATAGAAACAAAAACCTGATGTGAAAATCAAACAATTCATGGTCCATTCAATTAATCCATAGACGTGAAGATTAAATGCATGCATATGCATACCTCTGGTGGTGCAGCACAGAGCATATAAAAACAATGATAATTCCTCTCAGGATCAGAAACCTGACAAACACAGCTCCTTTCCAGTAGGTAGGAGCTCCTGAGATTCCCCCATTCTGGTTAAATTGAAGCTCAACAAATTTACCAAAGTGACTGCAGATGAAAGGACTTTAATTAAACTAGTGTTTTAAAACATTAAAAAATTATATTTGATGGCTAATTGAAATGACAATTCGTACTTACCATGACTACCTTGGATAAGTCACATAATGGCATATATTAAAATATAAAAAACCTGCATGCATATGCATACCTCTGGTGGTGCAGCACAGAGAATATAAAAACAATGATAATTCCTCTCAGGATCGGAAACCTGACAAACATGACTCCTTTCCAGTAGGTAGCAGCTCCTGAGATTCTCCCATTCTGGTTAAATTGAAGCTCAACAAATTTACCAAAGTGACTGCAGATGATAAGGACTTTAATCAAACTAGTGTTTTAAAACATTAAAAAATTATATTTGATGGCTAATTTAAATGACAATTCGTACTTCCCATGACTACCTTGGATAAGTCACATAATAGCATATATTAAAATTTAAAATATAAAAAGCCCTTCACTCGAATTGTTATTTCTGATAGTTTTTGCATTTCCAAAAGCTTCAAGAACAGGATTTGACTGCAAGCCACAAAAGGGGGAAGTTAGATATATGGCAACAGAATTATCATTTAGAAACATACCACTGTCAATAATTTTGTGGCCTCCATTCAGAAACATAAAATTTGTTTCTTACTTCTGGCACTTGTTGTTCCACTGATCTTCCCTCATTTGCTCCTCGACCCCCCATGTAAGCAAGATAGCATATAACCATTTTGGTAGATTCTGTTTTATCTGCTCCACTTTCTCCACCACTTTCTCCATTGACTAAAATGGCCTGACTTATTCCATCATTGACCATCACCCTGTTTTCATAAAATTCTCAATTTTCTACCTTAATAAGCTTGACTCTAGGTTAAACATCCCTTGATCAAGGAAAATCACAGTAGCATACCTATATGCAGCAGCTGCAACAGCAAAAACATTTGGGCTTAGCTTTCCAAATGTAGTGCACTTGTATTGTTCCATCATTTGGCTATCATACAAATGAGGAAGCCCTTTTTTTAAGGATTGATGGAAATCAGTATGCTCCCAGTATATGTCTGTAAAATACCAGAGAACACCTTAAGTTCGTTGTTGCTATAATAACTTAAATAACTCTTCATTTTATTTAAAAAGAAATTCAAAGTGAATGCAATTCTTCTCATATCAAATAATAATAAATCAAATATTAATCTGGGGTGGCCAGTGTGGGAGTGGGAGGGATCATCATGGATCCTGGAGGAACAAATGAAACTATAATGCCTGGGTCCCGATACTGTTCCCAACAATAGGGTAGAAGCATAATCTTTGTGGCAAGGGCTCAAATTGGTTTAAACTTTAAAGGGATTAGATTCCAAAACAATTTTAAAGTATATGGTGCACAATTCAAAGCCAAAATATCATCACCTAGCTTCAATTCTGGTTTGTAGTACGCATAAAGTGAGCTCCTCCTCCATCAATTTCTACTCTGTCTTGTGTGAATTCAACCAAGCAGCAGATTGGTGGGTAAATTATGGTTCAAGTTTAACAGGTGGGGAATTAGTAGTTAATGGCACATGACAACAAACATCCCCTCATTTATTGATTGGTACCATGACATGCCTGAGACTTAAATAGTCACATGACAAGTAACAAGGCAAGCTTAGGTTTCATGGCGCACACTCCAGACCTCATCTCACATACAATTGCAATGTGAAGGGATGGAAGTCTGTCAATGGCATGCTCCGAGCATTAGTCGTGCTCATTTATTTTCTGATAGCACTGGTTTCTCTGGTTCATTGCAGGATAATGGTAACTATGTTAGGCAGGCTCAGGTGGACCACCAAGTCTCTCAGCAACGTAACCAGTGCTTTTGCTGTTTACTGTTCCAAGTGTTCTGTGGTACTAGGGATCTCCCAGGGGAACCAGCCTCCTGAAAAATTTGTAGTTTGCAGAGCCACCATCATTTCCAGGCCTGTACTGTCAGCAAAATTTGAGTGGCAGACCAACCTGTGAATCTCAGAAGCTATGAGGAACATGTGCATTGCAACAGGTCTTCGATTTTCAATCTCATAGTTTTTTCTAAGGTTCGTGAAATGGGATGTCAAATCACTACACACGTAGCATAAATTATGGGATTTTTTGCTAAAATTGAAAAAGCAGTTATTAGTTTGGAAGCCAAGTGTAGTCTCCTTCAGAAATTGACTCTAAATCTGCATAAGGGTGATCAGTCCACTAACCAAAGAATGACAACCTAGTACCCTACTCGTCTAGAGGAAGGTTCAAGGGATAAGAGTCTGTGAACCAATTTGACAAAGAGATCAAACTATAAACCAGGAAACTGAACCAGCAAGCACAGGTATGTAAGGTGCTGCTAATCATTATTCTCTTTGTTGGTTTTTCATGTATTTCAAAATTGTTAGAATATATGGGGCCATTGCTGGAATTGAAGAAGCAATTAGCAGATGTAGAAGCCGAGTGTGTTCTCCTTTGGAATTCGACTCTGAATCTGCGTAAAGATGACTAGTCCATTAACCAAAGGATGACAACCTACTCATCCAAGGTAGAGTTCAAGGGAGAAGAGACTATCAACCAATTTGGCAAGGAGGTGACAACTATGAACCAAGAAAGTGAACCAGCAACCAAATGTCTGAAGGATACTGCGAGTTTTTATGCTGTTAGTTTTTGTATTTCAGAATAGTTAGCAAATTAGGGATATATTTTAGGGTTTACGGTATTAAAGAACACTAGGCAAAGTTATATAAGGATCAATCCAATTCATGTTTTGGGCTTGTAGTAGGACTACATATGGCCTGTAGAGAAGTTAGTTTGAGATTTTTTTTTAACAACACAGTGATGTAACATCTGCTGCAGATGTAGCTGTAGTTTTCTTATCAATATAAGTTACCCAATTATTGTTAAAAACTAAAAGCCTCAGAAAACCACTCAAAAAGTTTAAACACGATGCTCAATAGAGTAGTCACATTTAAGAAACTAAAACACTCACATAAATTTCATCAAGAATCAAGATCATATCTAGTTGACAAATTCTGCAGAACTTTCTTATCAATATAACAGCCAATTATTATGAAAACAGTCAAAGCTTGAGCAAACCACTCAAAATTTTCAAACACAATGCTCAATAGAGTAGTCAATTTCAAGAAACTAAAACACTCACATAAATTTCATCAAGTTCATATCTAGTTGACAAATTGTGTAGAACTCTCAGTTCATGCAAATAAGCTAGTTTTGTCATACCATCCACACCCCCGGGCAGTGCTTCAGTATCCTTAGGGTGTGCATTTAAAGAAGCAAAAAAATATCATTTGCAACCCAAAAAAGTGCAATTAATGAAATAATTCCTTTCTATTTACAACAATATAATTCTCATAGTAATCAACTGCTAAAATACTAGTTATAAACTATTATGCAAGTAGTATGTCAATTAGGTTTAGCTTGCATGGTTAAGAGGAAAAGTTGCTATCCTTCCCGCCCAAAGTCAAATCCTGCTTGTGACATGTTTTCTGTTCGTGGGCCAATTAGGGCAGGCAATGTACCAGCAATCTCTCTCACATAAAAGCTTGAGAGTGAGATGAGATGTTTCCAAAACCAAGGAAAGTAGAGGTGAGAATAAACGCAAATACCTTCAAGGATACTCATAGAATTTCAATGAGACAAACCATATATTCATTAATTCATTTCATTATGAATTTCTACAGGAAATGTTGACAGCATATAACATTGTTCACTGCAAAATAGATGACTCATCCCAGTCTTTTGGCAAGGTAATTCATCTAATGAGAACTAGTTAATCAGAAAGTCAGCATCTTGAATTGGTGCAAAAGTGTAGGACATTGGCAATGTGTATTGTTGGAACATGACTTTCATAATTTGCTTCACAAATCTAATCGGTAAAGGAAATACATTGTATCAGTTACAAAAGACAAAACAAACAAGTCCATAAATAGTAACATTGTCTTACTGTTTTCCATTAGTGGTTTGAATTTTAGCTTTCAAACATTGATCTCTAGAACTTCTCCATCAATCCAGGCCTCTTTAGAATCTTCCACCCATACATGAGAACCTACAATAATGTGAATGGGAGTATCCTGCATTGAACCAAAAGATACCAATGTCAATTATGAATGAATGACTTACAATACCTCATTTAAGAGATTTCAAAACAAAATCTTGACCAACATGCTTGTAAATTGTTAACCATTATCAAAGTCCAGTGACAACATTCTCTAGATAAGTCCTACAAAGATGATCTGACAATCACAAAGGGAGTGTGATATCAATAAGGGATATTCTCGAGTTTCTATTCTAGAATGAAAACTTCTCAAAAAAATTTATGTCTATAATTTCCTTCCAATTATAGTCATAACAATGCGGTTAAGAGTAACTTAAGACATTTTCCCATTCAAAATTTGCACCCAGACAGGAGGACCTTATCACTATAAATATGGTTCTGTGGGATTATACCAATGTCAATTATGAATGAATGACTTAGAATACCTCATTTAAGAGATTTCAAAACAAAATCTTGACCAACATGCTTGTAAATTGTTAACCATGCATCGAAGTCCAGCGACAACATTCTCTAGGTAAGTCCTACAAAGATGATCTGACAATCACAAAGGGAGTGTGATATCAATAAGGGATATTCTTGAGTTTATATTCTAGAATGAAAACTTCTCAAAAAATATTATGTCTATAATTTCCTTCCAATTATAGTCGTAACAATGCAGTTAAGAGTAACTTAACGACATTTTCCCATTCAAAATTTGCACCCAGACAGGGGGACCTTATCACTATAAATATGGTTCTGTGGGATTATTTTTAAACAGAAGACCTTCAAAAGTGTTTTTGTCAAACTTCTCTAAACGTAAACATACTATTTTGATTTGAGTAAGATAGAAAGAGGGTTTCTTAGAAATGAAACAAGTTGTTGTGCCATTTTTCTGCGCATTTTCATATTTGATCAAGTTGTATATAACATATTGAAAGAGGGGAAAACTATGAAAGTTTGAGGGACCTTAACTGAATGGCCTGCTAAAGAAATTTTGCATTTAAAATAAGAAATGCAACATAATGCATGCGTTGTCCTTTTTCTTTCCAAAACGGGTGAAGCTTAACCATTCTTGTACAAATTTATATAAATTTGACCTGGCTGATTAAATTCGTTGGTTTTTTAGATTAAGTGAATTTCACATTTTTTTCATATATACAATGACAAGCTACAGTAACTAGTTATTCAATCAAGGTATCAGTTTGTCAATTGCACACCTCGGTCTAAGGGAGTACAATAACTAGAAACAACATACAGTTGTTCAATAGGAGGACAAAGACTGGTTCTGACACAATATGGCAATTTCTCACTGCATATGCTGAGAACCAAAATGGAATAGTCCCCAATCAATTTTCTCTCTGAGAGGCATACCTATCACAGCATGCAAATTAAGCTGACTGCTACAAGGTGAAAGCAAATGGACACCAAGATAATAGTTGTCTCAGCTACTACAATTTGGACAGCAAAGACTAGATTTTCCAGCACGGGATAAGCCCCTCAGAGCCTTTTATGGCACTCCTCCCTAGTGCATTGGTGCAAGAGCTTCTAGACACAGTTCTGAGGTGCGCTGCCTGAGGTAGCTTTATTGCAGTCAACCACATATCATAACATATGATTTGTTGTCTTGTCCATAGTTTCACTGGCACCTAGATGTTCAGTTAATGGATCATTCTTTAGCATTACTCTAATAAATAACATCTATCCAGGCCCTATGGTTTGATTATCTAAGGGTTTTCACTATCATGCATCAGTCAACCAGGTTCTGACACAATATGGCAATTTCTCACTGCATATGCTGAGAACCAAAATGGAATAGTCCCCAATCAATTTTCTCTCTGAGAGGCATACCTATCACAGCATGCAAATTAAGCTGACTGCTACAAGGTGAGAGCAAATGGACACCAAGATAATAGTTGTCTCAGCTACTACAATTTGGACAGCAAAGACTAGATTTTCCAGCATGGGATAAGCCCCTCAGAGCCTTTTATGGCACTCCTCCCTAGTGCATTGGTGCAAGAGCTTCTAGACACAGTTCTGAGGTGCGCTGCCTGAGGTAGCTTTATTGCAGTCAACCACATATCATAACATATGATTTGTTGTCTTGTCCATAGTTTCACTGGCACCTAGATATTCAGTTAATGGATCATTCTTTAGCATTACTCTAATAAATAACATCTATCCAGGCCCTATGGTTTGATTATCTAAGGGTTTTCACTATCATGCATCAGTCAACCACATATCATAACAGATGATCTGTTGTCTTGTCCATAGTTTCACTGGCACCTAGAAGTTCAGTTAATGGCTCATTCTTTATCATTACTCTAATAAATAACATCTATCCAGGCCCTATGGTCTGATTATCTAAGGGTTTTCACTATCATGCATTATCACCCTGAGGAAACCCTACTTGGTCCAATTTCACAGATCTGTAGGGCTATCACATCTCACACTGCTTTGGCATACAAATGGCTATCTCATGGTTTCCAAACTGCCATAAAACACTATGTTTTCTACTGGAAAAAGGCCCTTGAATTTACAATACTTTGCTAAAATTCACTGTACAGTACCTCACGGTCTTAGGGCTCTTCAAAATCTACTGCAAAATTCACATAACCTGAAATTTTAGTCCAATTTGGCTTTAGAATCTGCCCTCATCTTGTACAAAAACATTATACAACTAAGCTCACAAAATAAACCCCAAAAGCAAGTATGAACTGAAAATGCAAGCAAAGGCACAAGAGAATGCATTTCACCCCTATGGCAAGCTTTGACCTAAAGCTGGATACATGCCATTGAAAAAGAGGAAACTTGTGGAAAAAATTACTGTGTAGGCAAATTTCAGACATAAAAGAATAATCAAAGGACCTTTCTTCAATTGGCTATGACACTAGTATACACTATACATCCCAACAATGGAAAGATGGTGCTTGAAACTTTGATAGAGACAAAACATTATTGTGAATCACAACTCATAAGGCAGAGGAAGTACATACAACATTGGTAAACACATTTGCATATCAAGAAAGGTGAAACTGGAGAACAAATTCCCCATTCTCTATTTAGAGAGAGAGACATTGCAACCTAAAGCACGACAAAAAAGGCCAACGGAATTGTATTGGCAACTATATGAAGGAAACATTTGATATGCCTCAAAAACTTTGCATAACAAGCTCCTAGCCTTTGTTAGTGATGGAATATGCAATTTTATAAGCATTATAGATATATAGATTCAAAAGAAAAAAAGCATACCAAATGTTGCATTCACTTCCATTCCGTCCAAACTCCAAGAGTCTAAGATGGAAATGATTAACCCTAATACGGGTGTTATCGCTCAAACTGACAGGGGTTCTAAGAGGGGATCCTATAGAGAAACTACTAGGTCAAGGGGCAACAATGGAGCGATAGCCCATTTTCACCTCAACTAAAACTCACTGCTCTTTACGGACTTTGACCGATGGGAGGAGTCTCGGTATGAGAGGAATCACAAGAATAGATGGATCAATGATAAGATATTGGGTGATATGGGGTGATTTTGTTGCTGCTGCTCTGCTCGACTGATGTCCTCAGTTATCCTGTGATCTGCAACCACGCTCTGATACCATGTTGAAGTTTCTAAGTCTAACAGTTAAAAGCCCTCCATGTACTTTCTGATTTATTCCTTCCAACTTGTTCTGATTAATTAACAAGTTATTTACCATGTAAATACCGAAAATAAACACAAGTACATGCTCAACACATTACAGTTGATGATCATCACCTGAAGGAAACAAAAACAAGCACATAAATGACACCGTTATTTTTGGACTAATGTCCCCGGAAAAACCCAATGCGGGAAAACCGATGCAATTATCTGAGGGTTTGATTTATTAAGCAATTTCATAATACAATCTGGGTGCCAAATCCAGCTCACCCAACAGAGAAAAATCTCGGCGGTAGTACCTCTACTTCGGAGACAGATGCTCCGACTAAAACCCCGGATAAACACTCTAGCAGCTCCTCAGCTCCAATCTACCCTAAGAAAAACCCCAACGTCAGCCTCTAGGGACTGTGTTAGCCTCTTCTACCCTTTGCCGGCCGTTCCAGCTTCTGCCCTCTGCGTCAGCTTTCCCGACAGTTCCGGCAGTTCCCGATAGTTCTGACTTCTGCCCTCTGTGTCAGCTTTCCCGACAGTTCTAGCTTCTGCCCTCTTCCCAACAGTTCCGACTTCTGCCCTCTGCGTCAGCTTTCCCGGCAATTCCGGTTTCCGCCCTCTGCGCCAGCTTTCCTTCCTGTTGCGTTGATCCTCTTGGCACTATCTCTGCCTCTCTGCTTTTGTATTCACTGCCCCACAATTGCAACTCCAGATCACTCTCTCAACTTTCTCAGCAAACCCAGCCCCAGAAACTCGATCTTGATCTCTTGGTGTGTTCTCCAAGTGAACCTCAAACCTCCTCTTATACTTTTCTCGTTGATTTGTCAACGGCCGAGATTAAGTCCCTAATCAATGACTAAAATTAGATTTGGCTTGATCCATGACTTTTGGACCATTCTAACACAATTTTAGATTAATTCACATTAATATTTTAATTTCCCTAAATTTAGACTTAGGGACTCCATTAAAAATATTACTTATTTGAATATCTTCCAAACTGTTTAGAATCTACCCAAACCCTTTCTGGGTATATGTGCCTTAGCCTCTCCACCAAATTGTGTGGCTAGAGCACATCCGATGCTACCCCAAATCAACAAGAAGTGCTCTAGCCTTAAAAATTCTGGAGAGGCTAAAGCACATGAGTTCTAAAGAACCCAAAACCGTTTGGTGAAATTCCACCCGGATTGTATTTTATTAAAATAATTAATATTTTTAATGGAGTCCCTAAGTCTAAACTTAGGGAAATTAAAATATTAATGGGTATTAATCAAAATATGGGTGAGAATGATCTAGAAGGCGGATCAAGTCATGTTTTAATCTTAGCCATTAATTAAAGACTTAATCTCGGTTATTGAAGACTCAACGGGAAAAGTATAAAATGGAGGCTTGGGGTTCATTTGAAAACACACAGAGAGAATTGATCTGGAGTTCGATTTCTGGGGCTAGGAAGCTAAGAAATTCGAACTAAGTGATCATTTTGCAACAAAGGGGCAATGAGAATCCAGGGGAAGGAATTTCTGCAGAATATAGACAGAGAGGCGGAGAGAGCGGTATTAATCAAAATATGGGCGAGAATGATCTAGAAGGCAGATCAAGTCATGTTTTACTCTTAGTCGTTGATTAGAGACTTAATCTCGGTCGTTGAAGACTCAACAGGAAAAGTATAAAATGGAGGGCTTGGGGTTCATTTGAAAACACACACACACAGAGAATTAATCTGGAATTCGATTTCTGGGGCTAGGAAGCTGAGAAATTCGAACTAAGTGATCATTTTGCAGCAGAGGGGTAGTGAGAATCCGGGAGAAGGAATTTCTGGAGAATGCAGACAGAGAGGTGGAGAGAGCTTGCAGAGAGGCAGCGCAGAAGGTGGGAGAGCTGACATTGGGCCAGTCTGGGCCCACGCAGTCCTGAGGTAGAGCCAGAAGGGCCAGCGTAGAGTAGAAAAGTTGCCTATCACGCAGAATCTAGAATTGTTGGGGACAACCGGAACTACAGGGATTTGTCGGAACAGTCGGGATAGTTGACGCAGAGGGCAGAAGAGGTGACGCAGATCCTACACAGGGCTAGAGCAGAAATAGCTGGGGTTAGGCAGTCTTGTGCCATCAGCTGAAATTCTGCTGGGTGAAGTGAAGTAAAACTCACTCAGATTTTCTGACAGTATTTTTCTCTGTGAAGGATTGCTAGATGAGCATCCTAGATTTGTATTCAGATATTTCTCCTGCATAATAATAAACTCTCATAACTGCTCCACCGATTTTCCCGCATTGGGTCTTTTCGGGGACTATTGTGTCCAAAAATAAGTGTGTCCTATGTATCTTGTTCTTTGCTCTGTTTTCTGTTTCATGAGATCAAATATTTAATTAGTGTAGGTTGCAGAAGTAATTTGCTTCAATATTCAGAAGAATAACTTAATGAATGTAATTTAAAAATCAAGTAGGTGAAGTAGATTCAAATTTGCTACAGTAGGGGTTCCTTCGAGTCTAGGAATTTTCACATTTCCAAGATTTGCGCAAGGATTTCAGAGCTCATCTAGGCAAGGCAAGAAGGCATATGGATTAGGGGTCTTGCAGATTGTGTCAAGCTTTATTCAAGAAGGGAGATCACTATATTCTCTGTTGAAGCAAGAGAGTCTTGTAAGAGATCTATTGTTCATTCTTCTATCAATAAAATTCTCAACCAAGCTAAGGGTTTGGCCAATTGGATTCCCCAGAAAAATTGTGTGGTTGAATTGTGTGATTGTGTATTTATTTTTGTTCCTATTCCGCTACAAAATTAAGTAGAGAAAATTTTGTTTCTTGGGTTACAAGTTGGTTTCAGATTTGTTCATTCAAGCAGATCATTATTTTCTTAGATTTTATACAAACATCTCTCTCACACAGAGATATTCAATCGTTTTATCAGTGCTCCTCCACCTTCCTTAGCCTAATTGCATTTAAATTTAAACAAATAAGATAATTATGAAGCAACAAATGAGTTAAATTAAAATAAGGATAAAATTATATAGTAGTAAAAAAGTAAATTCTTTAATACATACCTCCATTTTCTTTGCTCACTACACTTGTGGAACTAAACCCGCAACATAGGTTGTAATGACTTGTTTAGTTGCTCCCCCCTCACCCCCAAATTTAAGAACGAAAGTAAGAAAAATAGAAGAGAGGACACATAACAAAAAAAAAAATATCAAACCACAAATTAGCATGGCTATGCTCTCAAATGTGAAGGAAAAAAAATTAAGAGTAGAAAAAAATCACAACAATTGCAAAAAACAACAAAACTAACAAAAAGAAAACAAGAAAAGAGAAACAACAAATAGAGACACCTATATGCAACCCCAAAATGCATCGATGGACAACCAAGGACACTCTGCACAAAATATCAACATATTTTATGAGAAATATGCATTCGAGACCAACAAAATGATAAGTAACCTTATGCATTAGAAATCAAACCTAAATTGTTAAAAGGGAGGATTATTGTTGTATTTGAAATGAGAAGGATTTTGTAACAAATCATACATAGATATTGCACCAAAAAAGAGCTCACCTCTACCCTTGTCTTTACCTTTACACTCCACTACTATCTCTCTCTTAGAAAGATAGTTCAATAGTTTCATTAGCGATTCTTCATATTCCATTGTCTGCATTGCATTGTACTCAATAAGACATTATGAAAAATTCTAAATACACACAAAATATAGTGAGATATTATGAATAATCTTATGCACTAAAAAATACATCTTTTGCAAAGACTAAAAATCATAAACACTAAATAGATAAGGAGGGATGATCATATATAGGTGAAAAGGTAAATAGTGGATCATATATGGATATTTGCACCAAAATAAAACTCACATGTACCTTTGCCTCTGCCTTTTCACTCTATTGTAGTCTCTTCCTCACAAATACATTTCAACACTTTAGTTAGTGATTCTCTACATTACATTACCTGCATTACAATGTAGTCAATGATTAAATAGATGACAAATAATATAAGATTCCTTGAATTTAAACACAAATGGAACCATACATATCAC
>APFE030363739.1:36059-65546 GCA_000404065.3 Pinus taeda | reverse complement strand
TCAAAACATAATTTTAATTAAAATTATATTTACATAATATACAACTTCTATTTAATAAATAACAAATATTGTTATTATTAAGTATAAAAGTATTGATTATAATTAAAATAAAGATAACAAAATTTAGCCATAAATATAATCAGCCAGAGCTAAATCATTCATCGACCATTCACCTGTTCCGCAAGTACATTGGAAATACATGAAACCTTTATTCACTATACAATCCACATTCGATTGTATGGTACGTACATTGGAAATACATATTATCCCCAACGTGTGCAGTACATCGTAGATACATAGAATCTGAATCCGATTATGAGGATTTCCACTGAGCTCGGACTCCAGCCAGGGTCGCATTAAGCAAGAATGCAGAAGCGGCAATGTAGTGTCCACAGGTACCATACCACCACATCCGTTTTCCATCTTCTGGCTTATCTCGGCTTATTGCATATTGACAGTTATTGACGATTAAACTGGAGGCAACCCATTTCAGCAGAACGAGACATTCCAAAGCACTATATATCCATCTCCCGAAGGCTTTTATACCCACAACTCTTCCTATTGCGATGTACCCTACCATGTAAAGTAACTGTAAACCAATGGTTGCACAAAACAAAAAAATATTTGCCCGATCAATGATTAGCCCACAGCTTCTAGGGAAAAATTCAAATGAGGGGAATAGCCTAAAACAGCGCCGCCTTCTGATTTGCAAATATAATTTCAAATCAAAGACATCCATTGCCAAAGCAATAGAAATGGCTACTATTATCACAATAATTCTACCTTCAGAGGGTGCCACAGAAGGAATATGATACCATTGGTCAGCTCCTCCTTTCTTTGCAACCAGCACCGTCCAACCAATACAGCAAATGCAGGCCGAATAACCCCATAAAGAGTGCAGTATGAAAATTTGAAAAGCAGGTCTAAAGAAAAACACTTGGCATACATTGGTATTATTGGCATTAGACTTCACGCGGGCTCTGGTTAGATGCTTATGGGGCAAAATCTTACTAATTGGAAGAAAACTTGAAGAACCATAACTTGAAACTGTCCGTTTCGCTAAGACGGCACTGGAGAAACCATCCACTTTGAACCAGAGAGTTAGCACAAAGTGGATTAATGGTTCTGCCAGATATGGCAGTATTGCTAAGGAAGCAAGGCTGTATGTTTCGTGTGCATCGCATTCTCCATTCCCGTTCTTGTAGTTTTCGAGGGCAGAAGAAGCGTTGGTTCCACCTTCTCTGAATACAACTCCTCTGAATTCTCCTTTTTGAGGCTCGAATACTCTGATCAGCTCATTTGTCCACTCGTCTTCGTTAAATGGACGCACTGGAATACAGATGCAAGCACCCACTTTAGGAATGGATTCAAGTATTTCACAGACCGCAGCAGGGGATTGCAGGTTGGGGTCACCCTCTTTCAATGTATCATTCTCCGCATGCAACAGCCCCTGGTTGCAGCCATGGCAGCCCTTCCTCAGGCAGCACACAGATGGGATTAGGCAGTGGGAATCAGACAATCTTTTCATTTTGAGTGTTCCAGGCAGCTGACGAGCAAGCATCATTGTGATGTCTTGCACTGTATTGAATACAATGCAACCGCATCTGCCATCCCGATTTTCTGTGCAGCTACACTTGGGGAAATCTTCAGTGAACGCTCCACACTGTAAAGGGCGGCATCGCAGAAAGATGGAGTGCACATCAAATGTAGTGGAGATAATATTCATGAATTTTCTCGCCGCGAAAGTAGCGGGATAATGGAATGACAACATTACGACGGAACATTTCTTTAGATTTTCCCGACACGTAGTCGTTACTTTCAAGCCATTTATGTTCCTCCTCTTCACATTCATTTTGAGGACCACATCATTCTCAGCCAAGCTTTCATAGAAATGTTTGCCTCGTAAAATGAAGGTAAAGAAAGCTGCGAAATTGGCTAAACATGTGAGTCCTACATCTGGAAAATTAACAGCACTCGTAAAAGCTTCACCCACCTGTCCAAATACAAGACCGCATAGCCATCCCAACCAGCAAACTATTATGATAATGAAGGAGCTTATAATATATCGGCTTTCCCTCAGTAGATCCATCGTTACATAAAATTCAAATACAAGTTTCCCAAACTGTATGAACCAAAAAAAACTGGTACTACTTAACTCTAGCTTCTTATGGTGCCACCCAATTTCAATGGCAAAGTTGTTTCGATACAGACTGCCAATGCATATCCCTTTATAGCGGTCGGGAGGGTGAAAGATTCCAACCTGCCGGCAGCATCATAAAAACGGAATTATTAAATGGGAGTAGCTGAATAAAGTCTTATGACCGAGTTTTGCTTTCCCGGAATAAACGCGTAACAGGTATTAAGGTAGCAGTTGAGGTGGTCCCGGAAGGCAGGCATATCTAGTGTGGAAGGAGAAAGGAAAGTGCAATTTTTAGTGTGTGAAAGGAGAAAAGAAAGTGCAGTTTTATGTGAATGAAGGATTTTGTCAATCAAAAATGTTTAAATAGTTAGATTTTGCCTATCAAATATAATTAAAAATTTCCACTCATATTTAATGTTTAAATAGTTAGATTTTGCCCATCAAATATAATTAAAAATTTCCACTCATATTTTTCATATTTTTTATATTTGCAGTGGTAGTAGGTATTCAGTTTTGCTTTGACTTACATATTAATTTGTTTTTGATAAAAAAATTATGTGCTTTATCCATAGTTTAACATTAGGAATTCAATTTTTGTTATTTTTTATTATTATTTAAATTTATTTATTTGTAAAGTGATTGGTTGAGGTCTTATTATTATGGGTTTTTTAATAATTTCCATTTTTGTTAGTTTACAATTTTTTTTGTTTTTAAATTTAAATTTCTTCCTTAATTTAACTTTTGTGATTTTCGATATTTTCTATTATTTCCATTTCATTATCTCATTATATATATAATATATATATATATATATATATATATATATATATATATATATAACCATATTAGTGAATCACTATTTTTTTAATTTTTTTGGTGAATGACATTCAACAATATAACACCATTTTAATTAGTTGTTTATCTTGTGATGAATTCTTTGTTTTTATTATCTTTTAGTTTAATTAAGCTATATTTAAGCTAAGTGGCGAGTACTAGCTACTAATGTAGCCCTTGTTGTAATAACATAATCATACTCATACGATATATAAAACTAAAATATTAAATTTATATTATTTAATAAATAATTATTAAAAATTTAATTTTAAATGATGTTTTATATGTGTTTTAAAAATGTATATGGGTGTATTTGTTATTTTTAATATGAAAAAAAATGATATGAAGTAATTTTAGTTTTAACGTTTTGTTTTAATGTACAAAATTTATTTTATGATGGATATTTTAAACAATGACATAGTTTTTTTAATGAATATTTGTTTTTCACAGTGTTCTAGGCGTTCTTAACAATGACATAGGTTTGTTAATGGAGATATTTAGTATTATGGGTTTTTTAGTATTATGGGTGTTTTTAAGAGTTTTTTCATATGAGGGACGGTTTTCAAGAATTTGAGTATTAAAAAGGAAGGAAATTATGGAAATTAAGTTTTAAATGAGACTTTTATGGCTGAAAGGTTAATGATAATGTTTTAGACTATTACACATACTCAATACTCAACATACAAGTAGATATGGGAACCAATATGAAGTTTTGTTCACTGGGATAGAACTCAAACCATACCTAGAGAAGAAATTCATGGAAAGAGTCCCTAAACTAAGATTCATGTGTTAATGGATCATGATCAAGTCCTTGAACATGACATAAGCCATTTAAAGTGAATCTTCAACATACAAGTGGCATATGGGTGCACTTGTGAACTTTTTGTGTAGTAGAGATGTGTTACAAGACAATTATCATAGTAAGGGAGGAAAATAAGGCCCTTGCACTATACATGGATCTCAAGGGCTCATTAGCCATCAACATGACCTCAAACCATAACACATGCCTTTTAGAAGGGGTCTTTGGCCTCTTAGTATAATATGGGAACCACAATGACATATAATGTGCTACTAGGTATGGGTTTTAAGCAATTGACCATGGTCGAAGCAGGTCAATAAGGTGCTTTAGACCAAGATGAAACCTTTAAGATGAATAGACATTGACAATGCCATCATTCACATAACAAGTGCTCTAGAAGGGATAATCATGTTCCAAGTGTGATATGGGTGTCATTACTACATTTTGATCGTCATGGATGGTCTTAAGGCCTTAACAATGGATGTTTATTATAACCTAGTATGGCAAGGGGGGCGTGACGTTGTCTCGTAATGTTACATTTAAAAAAATAAATTAATACTTACATCACCAAAAATAATGATCACAAATAAAATATTGTAGTTTACACTTTAATTTTACATCGCTTTAATATAAAGAGATAAAGTAACTCAAAGTTACAAATTTCTAATTTAAACTATCATTTCCTTTTACTTTTAAATATGAGAAAGATGTATTATTCTTTTTCTACTTAATATAGACTTAGTAGTAACATTTAAAATAGTACATACTTTTTTACTCAATATAGACTTACCAGTAACATTTAAAATAGTACGGATGTGATTTTTATAATATATTATTAATATTATATATATATATATAATATATTAAACATCTCCCCACATATAAACAAAACAAAAAATCAACTATGATAAAGATCTCTATCTATGAAATGTTTATATACTTCTAATATGATGAGATATTATTTATATTTTATTTATTTCAACATCTCACACACATATAAAATAAAATAAAAGTTAACCATAAGTAAAGATTTTATCTTATGGAAATATGTTTTATACTTCTCAATATGATGAGGAAATATACATAATAAGGACAATGATTGTAGCTTAGCATAGTACTTACCTCTACCCCTAATTAATTGATCAAGTTAACTTAAGGTCTGCATTTCATTATTATTAGAAATTTCCACAATCACAATATGTCATTATTCCCACACAACTACACATCTTCTTCGCTTTTGCAAAGCTTCCTTCACACAACTAATCATTTTGCCTCTCCTTTATAATTATTAATTAAAATGATTAATATTTTATTAAAATAAAACAAATTCACTCAAATAAAATAATAATAATAATTTCACATACATTGGAGAAACTCATTGTACAAGAGTATGGAGAAGTGCATCATTGTGTGGTGGGAGTGCTGAGAATTGCGTAGCTTCCACTATCTTCTCAGCCTTCTCCGCAAGAGCCACCTACGTGCAACTAACAAATGGAGAATAGTTTTATTACCTTCATCTCTTTGCTTGGACAAGTGGTTAAAATATTTCTACGTTGAAGCATGCTTTAATCATGGCCTATAAAATGACATGGCAGAAAATTGAATTAATATTTGAAAGATAATCTACATTTAATTGAATTGATAAGATTGATTTTGAAATTTCAAGATACGTTGCTTCCTGGGTTTACTGGAACTTTCGTTATAATAAATTTTGAAAATAGTCCTAAATTTTTTTGGTATATTAAACTTTAAAGGATAATTTAATAGACTGCAAGATCATGGCATGTAATAATTAAAAAATAATTTAATTAATAAGTAAATAATAATTTAATTGAGTTAAGATTGTATCATGGAAAAATGGTTTTAAAAGTATGAATTTGTTGGTTAATATGTTTGGATTGTTAACTGAGTGCAGAAATGCAAAGAAGTACGGAGAAATCACCATTTTCCGCACTCCTGTATAATATGGTGCACTTGAAATCACAGTGCGAAGATGCGGAGGTAAGGTGTTTTTTTTTTCGCATTTTTGTACTACCCCATTTCGTATCTCTTTATAATAATTTTATTTAAGAAGGTGAGAAGATCATTGTAGTTAGCTCTATTTAGTAGTCATATCCATTATGGTAAGTTTTAATTTTGTATTTAAATTATTTCCAAATGATTTTTTGAAATAGAAAAATAAACTATAGTAAAGACATAAAATATATAGAGAAAACATAAAATATATATAGTTTTTTTTCTAGAATTTAAATTGTGAAAACCAAATTGATGTTTAGTTCAATGTTACAATACATTATATATATGTTTAAACATTCATAAACTTTCATCCATTAATTTTGGATTAGATAAACTATAATTCTTTTGATAGGGTCTACAAAATACCTTGGACAAAAACCATCATGTCTAAAACCATCTGTGAAAGCCATGCACAAAGCTATGGTTAGGTCTGCCCACCATCCTTGAGTTTGCTTGAAAAAAAAAACTTGAAAAAAACCAACAAAATTAAAAAATAAAACATTTTAATAATAATAATAATAATAATATTTTAAAGTCATGGTCAAAGGAAACATTAAATTGGTATATGATCTCATAGGATAAAGATCCACCTCCCCATAACAATTACAACAAGTGTAATATGCCACGTTGCTTAGTACCTGCCTCTTATAACAAAAATAAAAGATAGTAAATCAATTCCCTTGAGAATAATTATTAAGGTACTATAATATAGAATTGCTATATTAAAAAGCTTGGAATATAAATTAGTACCTTCTTTTTATAGGGTTAAAATATTTTGATTTTGAAATGAGTTATGGTTTTTGGGCAAGTGATATTTAAAATACAGCTTGAGTGGGCCTAATGGTTAAGAGCATGTGTTTCCTCCTAAGAGGTCATAGGTTCAAAACCAGAGGGGGGTAGAGTATGTATGCCTTTGTAGACTTAGCAGTCAAATCGTTGCGCGGAGGTGGGTCCCTTGTCCCACAACCAAGGGGGTCTCATACACCAATTTGGTGTCTGGCTTGGCTGTGACCTTAAAAATGGATATTATTATTATTATTAAATTAAAAGAAAAGAAAAATATTAAAGGTTTGAATTGTAAAATAATAAAAAGAGGTTGTCTTAATATTGATATATATTAAATACACTTATATAATATAAATCTTATTAATAAATAAAAAAAATCAAATTCAATCAAATAAATTAAACATTTAATTTGTTAAAACCACTAAATGTAATTATCATGAAGTAACTAATAATAAAGATATTTGATTTTTTTATTTTTTCTGAGAATTAGTTTAATGTGTGAAGTATTATCTGTATTAAATAATGTGCAACATTTAATTTTTAAATTTCTTTAGAAAAATAATTTAATCTTTTAAGTACTATCTATGAGTTAACTATTAAATAATATACCATCTATAAATAGGCGGTATGTACTATTTATATTAAATAATGTATAATATATGAATAGGTGGCATTTTAATTTACAATATATAAATAAATGGCAATAGTATACTATTTATATGCTTAGCATAGGTTTCATTCCCATGTTTGCCTGGTAAAATGAATGTAAAGAAAATTGCTAAATTGGCTAAGCATGTGAGTCCTATATCTAGAAAATTAACAGCACTGGTAAAAGCTTCACCCACCTGTCCAAACACAAGATCGCATAGCCATTCCAACCAGCAAACTCTTATGATAATGAACGACAACATAATATATCGACTTTCCCTCAATATATCAATCGTTAAATAATATCTAAATCCAAGTGGAAGTAGTTTTCCCAAACTGTATAAACCAAAAAACCTCTTAGGACTCAACTCTAACTTCTTATTATGCCTATAAAATTGTATGGCAGAGATTCACCGCCAATAAATTCCCCTTTTATGGTAGTCGGGAGGGTGAAAGATTCCAACCTTCCCATGGCATCATAAAAATGGAATAATTGAATTGGGAGAGGCAGACCATAGTCTTGAAAATTATTTTTACGAATGCTAAATATAAATTGGGGGAGACCTTCTATGAAATTGGTGGAGACCTTCAGTGAAGGAAGATGTGTGCTTTACTCTATTAGCAGGATGCTTTATTGAAATTGGTGGAGACCTTCGCCTAACGAAGATGGAAATCTTATAATGTATTACGATTTTCATGTTTAAAGCTTTTAGGGTCCTTCATGTAGATATCTTCTTCCAGATCCCCGTAAAGAAATGTTGTCCTCACATCCATCTGTTCTACCTCAAAATCAAAAGAAACAACAATAGATAAAAGTAATCTAATAGAAGCTACCTTGGCAACAAGAGAAAAAATATCACCAAAATCAATTCTTGGCACTCGGGAATAACCTTTTGCTACCAACTGAGCTTTGTATTTCTCCAACTTGCCTTATGCATTCATCTTCTTCTTAAACACCCATTTGCTTCCAATGGGTTTCCTTCCAGTCAACAACTCCACCAAATCCCAAGCTTCATTTTTGTCCAAAGATGTCATTTCATCAACCATGGCCTCTTTCTAGAGTTTTCCATCATCTGAATCTACTGCCTCCCTAACAGTTTTGGGATCATCATCAATAATAGATAAAGCAAAATTTTAACAGAAATCAGATGGACTATACTTTTATGGTTGCCTTCTTTCTCAAACCGATCTTCTCACAACTAGAGTTTGTGGCTCTTTATTTTTTTATTCTTGTTCTGTTGTATAGTCTAATTCTTCCTCCTTTAACTCAAACTCTATCTTCTTAGGTTCCTTTGGTAGGACTTCATGTTTAATAACATCTTTCACCTCTTTAAACACCACATCTCGGCTATACAAAACCTTCCTTGTTTCTGGGTTCCAAAGCTTATAACCTTTTAAACCATCATTATACCCAATAAAGATGCACCTTTCAGATTTACTATCCAACTTGGTTCTTTTCTCCTTTGGAACATGTACATATGCATCACAACCAAATACCCTCAAATGTGAAAGAGAGAGTTTCTTACCAGTCCATACCTCATGTGGATTCTTATCCTCAAATGTTGATGAGGGTGATCTATTAACCATGTAACATGAAGTCGCCACTGCCTCTTCCCATAATTCTTGTCTTAACCTGACACCACTAAACATGATTCTTGCCTTTTCCATCAATGTCCTGTTCATTCTTTTTGCAACTCCATTTTATTGAGGTGTGTATGGAGTAGTCTTTTGTCGTGCTATACCACACTTATTACAGAACTCTTCAAATTCCTACTTGCAAAACTCTCCACCATTATCTGTCCTCAACACCTTTATCTTCTTCTTAGTTTGGTTTTCCACCAGAGCCTTAAATTCTTTAAACCTATCAAAGGCTTCAGATTTTTTCCTGAGTAAATATATCCATGTATTCCTTGAGAAGTCATCTATAAATGATACATAGTACACATAATTACTCAATGATGGAATTGACATAGGTCCAAACACATCACTGTGCACAAGCTCTAATATCCCTTTCTCCCTCTTAGCACCAGCAGGGAAACTCACCCGATTCTGCTTCCCATATACACAATGTTCACAAAAATTGAAATCCAAAGAGAAATTAGACATACCTTCTACCATACCATTACTATGAAGTATTCGAAGGCCCTTCTCTCAAATGTCGAAGCCTTTGATGCCATAGCATGGTGTTTTCTCCAGAGACCACTAGATTTTCTGCTCCACTTTCAGGAACCACAAAACTGTTGCACCCATCAATAACAATAATACCTAAAAGTTTGTACAAAGTTCCAATTTGAACTCCCCGCATCAATACCAGTGCTCCCCGAACCATCTTGCAAGTATCTTTCTTGAACACTCTTTTTACACCTGTATCATCCATCTTACTTACAGAAATTAGATTTCTGGCCAATGCAGGAATATGTAGAACACCCAAAAGTATTCTAATCCTTTCACCTTGCAACTTCAGCTTGACTTTTCCACGTCTGACGATTCTAACCTTCCTGTCATCCCCTAAGAAGACATCACCACCATCATATTTCTCATACTCGCAGAACCACTCCCTATGGGGAGTGAAGTGAAAGGATGCACCTGAGTTAATTAACCATGTTTCATGTTCTACATGTGCACTTGAAGAAGAAGCCAAGTACACATCCTCACCTTCATCTGAGGTAGCTTTCGCCTATGTAGAAGGAGCATCATCAAATATCTTTCCTTTCCCAGGAGCTTTAGATCTACAGTTCTTTTTGAAGTGCTCTTCCTTTCCGAATTTCCAACACACCTTTGCAAGTTTTCCTGGAGATTTAGATCTCCATTTATATTTAGATATCCCACTCAAGGAATTATTTTTGTTTTTGTTCTGGGACCGTTATCGTACAGACAAGGCATCGCCATTCTGGCCCTCCATATTTTTTTGTCTCATCTCCTTCGACAACAAGGACGAGACTATTTCATCAAACTTCAAAGTAGTTGTATTGCTACCTATTGCAACAACCAGACTATCCCACGAATCTGGTAGAGGACACATCAAATTGAAGCACTTATCTTCATCTGAAATTTTAATATCAATAGAGAACAACTGGCTTACCATAGTATGAAAGGCGTTCAGATGCTCTGTCACCGAGTCTCCATCCTTCATCCTCAAGTTATACAACTTTTTCTGTAGGAACAATTAATTCACCAGAGACTTAGATTGGTACAAAGTCCCTAACTTGTCCCATAAATCCTTCATTGTAACTTCCCCTGGTACATTCAACAAAACTGAATCTGACATACACAACCGTATTGTGCTCTTTACCTTTCGATCTAGCTTCGGCCCAGTCTTCTGCTGACATTTTCATTGGTTTAATACCCAGATCTATCGTCACCCATTGATCTTTATCCACCAACAGATCCTTCATCTCGAGTTTCCATAACTCAAAACTCTAACCATTAAATTTCTCGATCTCTATCTTTCCACTACTCACCATATTCTTTCACCACAAGAATCATTCTCACATATCTCCCATTGAATAGGGCCTACCACAAGCCCGAGCAAAACCCCTCAAGAGTAAAGGTGTCCCCTTGAAACAGAAACAACTCCAATACCAAATGTAGGTTTTAACCTTGTACAAAAATTACCAGCAAATGAATTCTTAAAACACATAAAATATACAATGTCGAGAAACAAAAAACAAATACACAAAGATTTTCCCTTGGATCCCAAAACCGAGACTACCAGATTGATTTTTCATTATGTTCCTTTCATTGTTACAATACATATATATACATGTCGAAGCATTCATAAACCCCAATCCATTAACCTTGGATTAGAACATAACCATAGTTCCTTTGATCGGATGTACAAAATACCATGGACAGAAAACCATCATGCCCAAAACCATATGCAAAACCCATGCACAAAACCATAGGTATGTCTGCCCACCTAATATAGGGTCCAAATAAATTTTCCTGGGTCGTTGCCCCAAACCCCGTATATGGGGGCTGCGACCCCCTATTATGCTCAATGCAACGAATAGGTAGGGTTATCGCTGCCTCACGTGTGCGACTAGTCGTGGAAAGAATATAACACACACCCAACAATTAAGAGAAGTTTCTGGAGATATTAATCCACATGCCTTAGTGGAATCTAAGTGGCATGTCTCAGATCGTTTGATCGTGGGATTCCAATCAAACGACTAAAATTGGTTTGGTTAGGTTAATGCAATCGCTTTCCCCCATGCGTTGGAGATCGCCCTCATTCTACTCCTCCTCGTGCCGCTGTGCAACCTACAAGAGATTAGGGTTTTACTTATCCATGCAACTGAGAATGATCCGATAAATTTATTGTTTTACCTCTCATTTCACACATAACGAATATGTTTCCTTATTTTTGTTAAAATCTAATTGTGACTAGATTTCAGGTTGGACATTCCAGGGTGTGGTACCCTCAACATTTTTTTTGTGCAACGACGTGGGTGGATTCTTCCTCACACGTGAGAACCACACCAACCAATTTTGTTCTTTTTTCTTGAATTCAAATTTCACTGGTTATGGCGTTAACCCTATCTGATTTCAACACTTTGGCTTGTGGTCTTCCCTTTCCTTTCGAGTCATATTGACAGGTAATATTTAGACTCACCCACCAAGTATAATGGGTTTCCATTATACCTTTTATGTGTTTATGAGTAAAGTTTTACCAGGTTCTAATTACCCTTTGTGCTGGGGTTTCCAGGTAAGAGTGATGCAAGAGCATCCAACTACCCTTAATCAAAAGTCAAACTCAAAGCTATGGAGGAGGAGATGTGGACAATCATGTAAACCAGGAGCAAATTCCTTGATGCAGGAAAGACCACCTAAAGGAAATTTTCCCTGCTTTCCCCGGTCACCTTAAGTAAGCATGTGGGTTATGGCCACCTATCTCAATTGGAAGCTTTATATCTATGCTTTTTCATTAAAAATTAGGGTCACACAACTTTATCGAAAATACACAAAAACCATGGATACATGGGAAACCTTGCTCCGAAACACTTAGTCGGACTTCAAATGCATTACGCCGCATCTATAAATCGTCGGGTCTGGTTCATCGCCTTTCCGCTGCACTCCGCCGTCATTCGTTATCTCCGATTGCCGATCAACAACTTGCACGACAATCCTCCACCATTGATCTGCGCTCAATGGATCCGATGGTTGTCAGAGATTTCGGGTGGAAAAATAGCACAGAAATTACCCGCCTGAAAAAGTGGTTTCCTCTCTCCTCCTCACTACTACGTGTCATTGTGTGTATGGAATCGGGTCCATATTTGGGAATACCACTTATGGTTTTGAGGTCGCCCAATAGCCCATTTACCACCTTATGAAGACCACTTTCGCTTCTTAACGCCCTCGCATCTATGCTATGTGATGACCGTCGATTTCTTAATCTGTTGATCAGACGATCGACATCTATTTACTCCGCCATTTTCCTCATTAACTTGGTTTCATTCACATTTGATGGTTTCTGTGTTAAACCACCTTCCTCTGCCATACTCTGTTTCAACATCCATATAACGATTAACTATGATATCTTGGTTATTATTGGATTGCCATCGATTCTACAATGATCGATGGTCAATCAACATGCCTACAGATGGAATTTTAAATGATTAACGCATATACATAGTATAACTGGAAAATGCATAAATACACAGTTCCTCTGTCTCTATATGCTCGCCGAATTCCACCTGGATACATATATTACACAGAATCACTAATGTAACCAGAATTTATCATTTCATATTGAATCATACCGTCCAAACTGAGAATTAACTCTCTATATATAACATATAAACACATAATTACATATTTGAGGCTCTCCATCCCTCTCTGACCTGATTATTCTAATTAGAGACTCTATTTCCTCTAATCTTCCCGTAGGATTACAATTCCCTCATCAATCCTCTCGAATCCTCCCTCGCTCTCCTTTTAGAAAAGAAAGGAAATACAATATATCTAAGCTAACCTTCTCCTCGACAATTGAAGGGATAGACTATACATTTAAAAATAAAATCCTATCCTAATCTGAACAAACTAAACTACTTGGCTTGATCTCCACACAGGGAGGATCAACTTGCCACCTATCCTCTCTTTTCCTTAGTATTTGGAACAATATAACTACTTACATACTTTGCAATTTATAGAAATTAAGTAACCAATTCTTCTTCCAAAATCTCGTTAGCCACAGCATGTGACCACACCATCACATTGTTGGCTAGGCCTAGATGCTCCTGCATCAGACTTCCAAGGTTAAAAATAATCATGATCTCCTGATCATGTGCTTCTAATCTGTGTCCTCCTAGATCCCATACTTTGTTTGGTAGTCTTGTTATTGGTTGTCGTTCTCCAGGTCTCCATACTTTATGTTGTATTATCCCATTAGCTATGCTCTCATTGTCTGTTGCTATCTTTTTCATATATCTTATTGCTTTTTGCTCATCATCACAATCTATGTCAGGCTTCCACACCTTAATTTGAAATTTACCATTACCTTCACCTGTACCATTCTTTCCAGCCAATCTTCGTTTCTCCTTTTTTCCTCTATTTATTCTATTGGAATGTTGTTGTATGAGTCTCCACAACTCACCAATTTCTTTGTCCACTTCACTACTCAGATGATGAATACTATTCTTCTGCAACTGGATGTGTTCTTGCATAAGAACATCATAATCCATATGCCAATATTTTCCCATATACATTTCTAAAATGTACAAATTCCTTCTCCATTGATCCCGTGCAATGATTCCAGTTCCTTCTTCTGGTTTCTCATTCATGGCTTCATCACTTCTTACTTCAATTCCCAGTATACCTGCAATTCCACAAATTTCTTGAAAACTAAGAATTATTCCTGCTTGCTTAGGTACTTGGAATACCTCTTCTCCTAGTAACTTAATTTATGCACCCTTAATGATTATGGCATCATATTTGTTTGCTTCTGAAATGTCATTTTCAGCCTCTTCTTCATCAA
Source organism: Pinus taeda (assembly GCA_000404065.3). Lineage (NCBI taxonomy): Eukaryota > Viridiplantae > Streptophyta > Pinopsida > Pinales > Pinaceae > Pinus > Pinus taeda. The sequence continues at coordinate 51,347 of APFE030363739.1, read as the reverse complement.
TAACTCCCTGTTGCACAATAGTATTCTTGTTACTATCATCCCTTGAACTCATCTCCAGTTCAACAATTCCATACTGTAATTTCGACATCATTCCATCTTTCTGAGACATTCTGATCTCACCCTTCGTTACTTCAATCTGATTTTCAGAATCAACTCCTTGTTTCAAATTGAATTCACATTGCCTTGTTTCTGCATATAAATATTCACCAGAATTATTCAATTCATTAAACACAAATACTTTACCCTGTTTCCTCCTTATTCCAACATTTCTGACAACTTCTTTTCCATATTTGTCATCCATGACAACTTCTTCATTCTCATTCAGTTCTGGTTGTACAATCTGATCACTTATTCTTTGGGTGTCATCTGACTGGATATCTTCCTTCACTTGACTGTAACTTTTCTCTTTATTCTTCATATGGTTGTGGGTAGTCATATTTTCACCTATTGATATGATAGTTTCCAATAATTGCTTGTTTTTCCCTAAGCTTACATGATCTGCAAGCACACAACAATCATCAGTTTTAAAAATACAATACCTTTCATCCTCTTTTGATGCTTCAAGCACCAATCTTCCATCATAGATCTTTTGGATTTCAGCAGATCCTCTTTGCTGTGACTCCATTTCTTTGAGTCATTCCTTCTCTAATAAATAAATATGAATTTGTTCAAGTTCCCTGAACTCGTTTATTAGCTTGCCACTCCACCTCTATTGCAATAGCTTCCACTTGACCCGTTTCTTCGTTCTCCATCCGTATCTTCGGTCTTCACTTGTTTTTCTTTGTAGGCCCTCTGTTATGATATTTACTCCTCCTCTCAATATTGCCAGATTAATCTCTTGTTCTTCATTCTGCTTCCAGTTGCTATACTCCTGCAATCTAATGCCTTCCTCAAATTCACTCTCATGTTGTTGATCATCTCTTTTAAATTGCTAGTTTCTTCCATCTTTATCCTGCTAGATTAATACTTCTGTTTCTTTCATGTCTTTAAGGATATAACTTTCTTGTTGCTCCTGATCTTCCATTTCACCTTCAAATAATCTCTGCTCAATTTCTTTGATTTCAGCATCATATTTATTAGTGTTGTCTTCCGTACCTACAATCACATCATTAATTGAAGAGTCTAAACATTTACTTAACACTATAAATGTTTGAGACATTTCATCCTTATTATGCATGGTAACCATAATCTCTTCTTTATCAGGTTCTGAAAGCTTCGTTTCTCCTTCAGGTTCCTTGAGCAATCTTTCCAAGAAATCTATTTCCATTTGAAATCTTTCCAGCAGTTCATCACAACTTTCATTCTCAGCTTCATTCTTTTCCTGGCAATCCTCCTGAGCTATACTGTTTTCTGCACTATCATATTGCAAAGTTCTTTAATCAATTCTATCAAACAAATTCATTTGTTTACCTTCTTGGAACATCACTATGGAATTTTCATTAGGCTTCTGGTCCATATCAACTTCATTTGACTATCTTACACCAAATAGAAATTCATTTATGAACTCTTTCTGCTATAATAAATCAGCACCTTCTTCCTCTAGAAGGCATTCTCCATCATACTTCACCTCAAGAGTTTCATTCATGTTTGTGATAGTTTCACCAGACTGTCCATCATCCTCTGCATATCCTGCAAACATACACAAACTATGAGAATTAAAATCACAAGGCTTCATTGCCTCATCTGCTTCCCTTGTCAACATATCTTCTAATTGTTCTGAACTATTCCAATAGTTCATGAGATCTTCAGATGACCTCTCACTATCCTCTTCACCAAGAATTTCTCCCCGTTCTGGTCTACAAATAGAAACTTCCATTTCTGGTTTTTCTTCTCTGAGGTTTTCCATCAACCACTTTATTTGTCTTTATTGTAGCCTTTTTTTCAACTTAGGCCACTTTACTGGCTTCCTCTTCAAGACCTAACCTTGTCTTTGGTTCTCCTCTAGCAGCATTACTAATGCATTGAGTTCTTCCCTTATCTCATCCATTTCCTTGTCAAGCTCTGCTTGACTCATCCGTTTCCTACGGATTGTTTGAGCACCCTTCTCCTTCATCTTGTAGCCTTCTTCTGAACCTTCCATATGACTTTCCATAGCCATCTTCTCTTCTGTGTGAGCTCTACACTTGCAACCAATCAACTTCCTTCTAAGTTGATCTTCTCACCAAGCTTCTACTCTGCATGGTCTCCAAGTCCTCTTTCCTCAGAACTTGTACTGAGCAATCTTGCTCTCTCTCTGGTTGCTACACTCACTACTCTTAAGGACTCCTCTGACCCTATCTATTCCAAGCCTTAGCTGGAATGAGGTTTTGCTACAATGTCTAAGAACTTCCCAAAGTTCTTCCTATAGTCTTACTGCTGTAGTCCTGTGCCAAACGTTGTCATTCATTCAACCGTTGCTACTGTCATACCTTTGTAATCATAACTCCGTAAGCAAGACAACCTTGCTCTGATACCAAATGATGCACGAAAGACCACCTAAAGGAAATTTTCCCTGCTTTCCCCAGTCACCTTACGTAAGCCTGTGGGTTGTGGCCACATATCTCAATCGAAAGCTTAATATCTATGCTTTTTCATTAAAAAGTAGGGTCACACAACTTTATCGAAAATACACGGAAACCATGGATACACGGGAAACCCCGCTCTGAAACACTTAGTTGTACTTCAAATGCATTACACCGCATCTATAAATCGTCGAGTCTGGTTCATCACCTTTCCGCTGCACTCCGCCATCCTTTGTTATCTCTGATCGCCGATCAAAAACTTGCACGACAATCCTCCACCGTTGATCTGCATTCAATGGATCCGATAGTTGTCAGAGATTTCGGGTGGACAAATAGCATAGAAATTACCCGCCTGAAAAAGTGGTTTCCTCTCTCCTCCTCGCTGCTACGTGTCACTGTGTGTATGGAATTGGGTCCATCTTTGGGAATAACACTTATGGTTTTGAGGCTGCCCGATAATCCGTTTACCACCTTATGAAGACCGCTTTCGCTTCTTAACACCCTCGCGTCTATGCCATGCAATGACCGTCAATCTATTAATTTGTCGATCGGACGATCGACATCTATTTACTCCGCCATTTTCCTCATTAACTTGGTTTCATTCACATTTGATGGTTTCTGTGTTAAACCACCTTCCTGTGCCATACTCTGTTTTGACATCCATATAACGATTAACTATGATATCTTGGTTATTTTTGGATCGCCATCAATTCTACAGTGATCGATGGTCGATCAACATGCCTACAGATGGAATTTTAAATGATTAACGCATATGCACAGCATAACTAGAAAATTCATAAATACACAGTTCCTCTGTCTCTCTATGTTTGTCGAATTCCACCTGGATACATATATTACATAGAATCACTAATGTAACCAGAATTTGTCATTTCATATTGAATCAAACCATCCACACTTAGAATTAACTCTCTGTATATAGCATATAAACACATAATTACATATTTGAGGCTCTCCATCCCTCTCTGTCTTGATTCTTCTAATTAGAGCCTCTTTTTCCTCTAATCTGCCCGTAGGCTTACAATTCCCTCATCAATCCTCTCGAATCCTCCCTCTCTCTTCTTTTAGAAAAGAAAGGAAATACAATATATCTAAGCTAACCATCTCCTCCACAATTGAAGGGATAGACTATACATTTAGAAATCAAATCCTATCATAATCTGAACGAACTAAACTACTTGGGTTGATCTCCACATAGGGAGGATCAACTTGCCACCTATTCTCTCTTTTCCTTAATATTTGGCAACAATATAACTACTTACATACTTTGCAATTTATAGAAATTAAGTAACCAATTCTTCTTCCAAACTCTTGTTAGACACAACATGTGACCACACCATCACATTGTTGGTTAGGCCTAGATGCTCCTGCATCATTTCTATTAAAAATGAGCTAATTTGATGGAATTGATAAGTCTCGAGAAGACTTAATTTAATGTAATTATCTTCCATGTATGCATAACGAAAGATTTAGGGATCGTTTGACGATTTTAGGAGAAGATCATGGATCTGGGAGGATCCATTATTGCACAGTTATTTCTATATATTATGAACCTACGTGTTTTGATAGGGAAAGCATAGATAAAGAGTGAGAATACAATGTAATCGATAGAGAAATTGTGACTAAGGCTGAAATGCCTTAGAATGTAATATAATTCTGTGTATGATATAAATACGTGTGTTATGTGAAATTTGTATGGCTCTATATTGTTTATGCATTGAAATAATTAAATCTCATTTATAGGTTTGTTGTTAGACCATCGATCACTGTAAGGATCGATGGTGATCCAATGATAAAACTCGTTAATTGTTGTATGAGTGTCGTGAGTGTTTAAACAGAGTGTGGCAAAGTTCATCTAGGTGGAAATGTGAAATCCATCATAAGATAACAAGCGCAGAGGGAGCCGTCAGATTGTTAGATTGATGGATATTAACGACGAAGGAATAGATCGTGGGGAATAGGAGTGTACAGGTTTCCTAATCGCAGTTGAAGGCATGCACTTAATCACAACCGTCAATCTAAATTTCAAATGCTTATGTCACAGTCAACTACGGGGGTTGAGCTTTTTGGTAATCCGCGGGCTAGTTGAAGGGCTACAGACCGTTGGATCACTGCTAATGCTGACCGTTGGATTAATATCACATCGCATAATTCACGAGTGAATGAACCCTGGCTGGAAGAAATTGCGATTTGCGATGTGCAATGATTGGGTGTACTATCATCCGTCGGATTGGAGGGTTATGAACAACGACGGAGAATTAATCCGATAAGATTTATGGGAAAGGAGCGGACTTGAGAAGCTTATGGATGCGGGTTTATTTCATTTGGAGTCCGGTCTTGTGCATTCAGGTGGGACAAGCGTTCGTTGGCGGATTATGTGCTAATGCATTGTTGGGTGATTGGTCAGGTTTTGTTTAAAACCTACCAATGTAACACTTCCGATTTGTATAGGTGGGCCATAACCCACATGTTTACGTAAGGTGATTATGAAAACCATGGAAATTTCCTTTAGGCGGTTTTTCCTGCGTCAAAGTGGTATCAGAGCAGGGAAAGGTTTCCTGGGAGTAGAAAGAATATTTTGTGTGAAAAATGGGAAAGGTAATGTGGGATCGATTGCTGTTCGGTTTCTGTTCAATTTTTGTTCAGTTGTTGTTCAATTGTTGTTCAATTATTGTTCAATTGTTGTTCAATTGACCACCTACATCATTTTAAGCGAAAGGAGGAGGTACAGTTATGTGAAGATTAGTGAGTTTGTGATCTTTATGTTGTTATGCAGGTAGCAGCATAAGAAGGTGAGAAAACTTGCAGCAACCTAGAGCTAGGAGTGATCAATTGGTTCCAGAAGAGAGAACCAGAGAGATGCCGAAAGACTAAGCTAGGAGGGAAGCTTGGTGAGGTATCGTGTAGCAGAGAAGACTGTTACTGCAGAGGTTTTGTTGTAGCTCACAGAAAGATCATGAAAGCAGTTCCACTGAGGAAGTGGGTAGAATTTCTATGGGATGAAGGAGAATCATATGACCCAGAGGTCATAAATTTTTGTGCCTCGGGAGTCTAATGCAGGAGCATATTACCACCCTTAATCAAAATTCAGAGTCAAACTATGGAGGAGGAGACGTGGACAATCATGTAAACCAGGAGAAAATTATGTTAAAAACAAGCTAATTTAATGGAATTGATAAGTCTCGAGAAGACTTGATTTAATGTAATTACCTGCCATGTATGAATAATGAAAGTTTTAGGGATTGTTTGAACGATTTTAGGAGAAGATCATGGATCTGGAAGGATACATGATTCTATAGTTATTTCTATATATTATGAACCTGCGTGTTCTGATACGGAGAGCATAGACAGTGAGTGAGAATACAATGTAATCGATAGAGAAATTGTGACTAAGGCTGAAAAGCCTTAAAATGTAATCTAATTATGTGTATGATATAAATACGTGTGTTATGTGAAGTTTGTGTGGTTGTATATTCTTTATGCATTGAAAGAATTAAATCTCGTTTATAGGTTTGTTGTTCGACCATCGATCACTGTAAGGATAGATGGCGATCCAATGATAAAACTTGTTAATTGTTGTATGAGTGTCGTGATTGTTTAAACAGAGTGTGGCAGATTTTGTCTAGGTGGAAATGCAAAATCCATCATAAGCGAACAAGCGCAGAGGGATCTGTCAGATCGTTAGATCAATGGATATTAACGGCAAAGGAATATACCATGGGGAATAGGAGTGTACGTGTGTCCTGATCACAGTTGAAGGCCCACAGTCAATCACAACCATCGATCTAACTTTCAAATGCTTATGTCACAGTCAACTACATGGGTTGAGCTATTTGGTAATCTGTGGGCTAGTTGAAGGGCCGCAAACCATTGGATCAATGCTGATGCTGATCGTTGGATTAATATCACATCGCATCATTCACGAGTGAATGAACCCTGGCTGGAAGAAATTTCGATTTGCAATGTGCAATGATCAGGTGTACTATCAGCCGTCGGATTGGAGGGTTATGATCAACGACAGAGAATTAATCCGATAAGATTTGTGGGAAAGGAGCAGACCCGAGAAGTTTATGGATGTGGGTTTATTTCATTTGGAGTCTGGTCTTGTGCATTCAGGTGGGACCAGCGTTCGTTGGCGGATTAGATGCTAAAGAGCTGTTGGGTGATTGGTCAACTTTTGTTTAAAATCTACCAATGTAACGCTTCCGATTTGTATAGGTGGGCCATAACCCACAGGTTTACGTAAGGTGATTATGAAAACTAGGGAAATTGCCTTTAAGAGGTTTTTCTTGCGTCAAAGAGTCCCAGTTGCAACTTTTCAAATTGGTTTTCCGAATTTTATCTTTTTCGACTACGACATTGACTACACCGAGCTCTTTGCCTAGGTGCTTGGGTTCTATTCCTTTCCTACTCGAGCTTGAACAACTAGGGTTAAAACTTGAATATGTATTCCTTTTCTAAGTATGATGCTACAAGTTTTGAGGAACATTCTGTGTATTTAGACTTAGGGTTTTTGTTTAAAAGAACCCAAAAAGCTTCCTTAAGGTTATGTCATATTCCTTGATAAATTGGTTATGGTTCTGGAACAAATGTATTATGATTATTACCATAGGCCTATAAGAATTGTTTCAAAATGTATTTTGGTACTTTTCTTTGCTGATAAGCGCCTCGAGAGCACTATTTCTCAAATGCACAACTGTTCTTTTAACAGACTCAATGTATTAGGTACAATACTGTTATTTCATGGTTATTTTGTTCACAACTCCTTCTGTATGAGTGTTACAATCATCATTTATTTCAGGTTGTTTGTCTGAATTTGGCTCTGCTTTACCCTAGAGGGGTTGTGTAAATAAATTGTACAGTCATCCGATATATTTTATTTTTTCTCACTGGAAGTGTGGTTACAATTTTTTTTTACCCGTATGGAATTCTGGTTTTTATTTACTGTGGCAATGACATGAATGAGAGGGTTTACTTACTGGGAAAATTCTAGATACTGGGTTTTTTAACAAGAGATTTGAGACTGTTTCCTAGCGAGGTCCTTTCCTTGATGAGGATACTAACCCGATTCCTTACCCAATTTCTACCATTTATACATGATATTAATTCATGATTTAGTTCATAGATTTATTCCTCTACCTAAGGTTTTTTTTTTTTTTTTTTTTTTTTTTTTTTTTTTTTTATTTTGTTATTTTTTTTATGGTAGTTGATTCTTCCTCACCTGTGCATAATACTCACAAATATGCATGAATTTTTTTTAATTTTTTTGGAATGCATGATTATTAAATTATAGCTTCACGGTTTTCATCCAAACCATTGACTAGAAATTGGATATTAATTAGTTCTTCTATATTATCGGGGCAATGTTCACTTATAAAGATATGATCACACATATCTCCCAATTCATATTTGAACTTATAATACCCCTTTTTCCTTCTACATAAATATTACTCTAACCTGAAAGCCCAGATTTCATAGATAAGATTTTTTTCCATGAACACAACCAAACATTAAAGTTTAACATTAAATTTTGCTGGACTTTTCTCAAGAACTCATTTTGCTTTCTTACTAACAGTATTCAATAAAGCTTTCAAAAGCTAATACAATGATTTGATATGTAAATATATTCTCTATCTCTTTTATTTTCAGTCAGCAGATATAATTATCTATAAAAACAATTATACATCAAAATATTTCCATTCACACCTTATAATCAATATTAATACTTATATGTTTGTCTATTTGCTAGAAAATAACCAAAGAAAGACTCATTCCTCCCAACTAGTGAGGCTTACTATTACATCCAGGTCCTACCCCCGAGCCTCTTAATTACCAGAGAAATTCAAACAGTGATTATTTTGTAACCTTAGAACTCCCAATCCAGTCTAGAATGTCTTATTTGGGTTTCCACTGGTTCTAAACAGCTCAAGAAGATCCAAAAACAACCAGTTTGTTTTATTGATAGTGTTATGTCTTACAATTTTTCCATTTCTTTCCTTCAAGCACTCCTCTCCACCATAACACGCCTTTCTCCCTAAAGTATTTTCCTTTAATCTCTTCTGGGAAGGAAAGAAAATTGTCTAACTATCTGGAATCAAGATTTTCTTTTTACCAGTCTTACTATAGCCATCTCCTAACTATGCATAATTTTCCTTTTACCATAATTTTTAATAAAGTAACATATTTAAAAATTACTTGCTAATTAACTTAACTAACAAGTCTTGCATAGTAAAATTAAATGCTAATTATTTACATGGTCAGGGGTGTTAAGTGTAGTTTAAATAGGTTATAATTTTTCTTGGAAAAAAATAGAAAATTGGGTATGATTTTAACAAACATTTGGCGCAAATTTTTGAAAATCTAGGTTATAGCCGTCAAGATTTAAGATTTTGGGTGTCCAGGAGTTTTTTATGGTGCTAAATTCATTTATACCATCAAAAAATTGATTTAAATATTCCCACAGTTGATTTTTTTTTTAAAATTTGACGGGAACAAAAAAACTTTTTCTTAACGAAATTGTAGCCATGGTAGACAATTCTGAAATAAATGGATATTTTCACAATCTAATTGTTCCTTAAATTGTCTCTATTGAAATCCTAATATCTTAGATATAGGACACTTAAATCATATTACCCAAAAGGGCATCATGATCATGTTTTAATTCTTTTATGACATAGGGGAGAGATGTCTAATGTTGTGTAGGGACCAATAGATGCTATAGTGCTGGTCCCCCCAAGCCACCAAAAATTGAGAGATGTGCAACCGATTTTTAAACAAAAATATATAACATTAAGTGAAAATATCTTTTTTATTTGTGTCCAAATTTTCCCAAAATACATATCGGGCCCACAAATGTCCATAAATAGTATTTTAAATACCAAGAGTACAAAATATCTTGTCCAAACTATAAAACAAATAGAACTATAAATCCTTCCAAAATGGTATACCCCATAAGTACAAAGTGCCCATCACTTCAACCCCAATGAAATGAACTGAATCTATGTATCCCAAATGTACATTCATACCTCCACACTTAAATAAATGATTTATGTCATCCATAATTGTTGTGTTATTCAACAATTCAATAAATGACACCCAACCCATTAAATTTACAGTTAAAACAAATCAGATCAAAGCAAATGGATTATCCATAACAAATTCCCATCCATTAGATCACTAGATCACACATTCAAAATGCATTGATTGCAATCCATGCCAATCCTTTCTACCAATCAAATTTAAGTGCAAAAAACTATAAAAGGAGTTGCATTTGTAACATTCAAACTATTCACCAACACTGGAGACATACCATTCAATTTTATCATGCATGTGATTTATGATTTTGGTTTATGATGATTCCATGTGATATATGATTTTGGTTATGATGCTTACATGTGATTTATGATTTTGATGGTTATGTTTCAAGCTAATCAGATGTGATATTTCGTACATGTTGATTTAGTCAAATATGTTAGTTTGGCTTATTGTTACAGGAAGTGAACAAGATTGCAAATGTACCTTATTAACGAGCTACCAATGAGGTATGATGTGAATTTATTTTAATTTATTTTAAATATAATGGAACAAGTGTGTGGTATAGGAAGCATGAACATGCCCAGTTGGGTAGTTGAAATCAACTACAAGAATTAGCAACAACAATGAAAGAAATTGGAACATGCAGTAGCATGCTGGTAAAGCACTTTAGGAGAAGGGCCAGCGTGGGACACTGGTACCCAATAGTGTCCATTGATTTCCATGAGAATGCTATGATCGATATGATGTGTTGAGGTAGGTATATGCCTTGGTTTTTTTATCTTCCGATGCGAGGAAGCCTTTCCAAGGGATAGACTGCCCGGGATGGGGGTGGTAGCGGAACTTGGAAGGTGAGTGACTGTATGGAAGCGGTGACTGGATTCTCGAGGGACTGTGTAGCAGAGAGGGGAAGGTCACGGATGAATTTGTTTTGGTCATTAGCATTTCCATATGAAATTAGATGCACATTGGGAGTGTGCCCTAGAACAATGAGTTGGTAACTGTTCACCGAGAGGACGAGTGGCATGGGATTATAGTGTTGGACATTGGATGTATATTTGACTTTGCAATGTATTTTGGACTTCCTGGGAAGGAGGTGGATCCTAGTATTTCTTTGAGGGTGGAGGTGTGAGTCTTTGGATTCCCTTGTTGTGGATGCAGGCATTTTATTCTTTTATTTGTTGGTTGAGAAAATGTGCATATGTGTATATGTGGTTATTGTAAATACCGTAATGAGTTATGTTAGAAAGCTCCAATATGCGGTATGTTGTCACGTTGTCATGATGTTTTGATTTTGAGCAGGTCTTTCATTGTAAAGAATGCAACGAGATGTGTTATAAAGCTCCATGGGTAGTATGTTTTGTTTTCAGTAGTCATGTTGGTTATAGGTGTCATTGAACACCGAGGATGGTGTTTCCCCAAGGGGGAGGGTTATGTAACAATCTTGGAGAAAATTCCATGTAAAAATATATAAATACCATGGATGATGGGACACGTATTCTAAGCTGAATGTTGGGAAAGACATCCTAGGGGGTGTTCATTTGGTTGTTTATGGCTAAGGAAATTGGAAAAGGAAATGGCTAAGGTTTTGGAAAGGCATGAGGCATTAATTAGCATTTTATTTATGAAAATAAAGAAAAATAGGAGAAAAGGAAGGTAAAAGGTCACAGGTTGCATGTGAGGAGGAAAATGAAGAAAATATAGGCCTCATTAATAAAAATTCTTCTGAGGATCAGTTGGCAAGCTTCTTCCTTTCACTGTGAAATTTTTGTTAGTTCAGTGTTGGAGTTATCTCTCATTATTCTCTCTCTCTCTCATACTCTTGGATACTTAGAGTTTTATTGGAGCACTCTTGGAGGGTGTGGCATACTTGGATTCTTGGAGAAAGAAGGCAAAAGAAGAGTAGGAAAGCACAAGAGGGCATCATGATCAACAACTACACTAGATTTGTTTGCAGGAACCGAGTTGCCTATATGATTTATTCACTAGTTTTTGTATGCATGGCATATGCATGTGGATCTTTGGTCATGATATGTTATTGCCATGGAGGATTGCCTAGATCGATAGTGGATTGACTAGCCTTTCCATTTCTTGGTTAGCCATGGTGATTGTGGGTTTACTTTCATTGTTTTTTTTGGTTGGTTCTCATGTTTCCTTAGCTTGGGTTGAGTTACCAGTCCCATAACCTTGGATGGACAAACATTCTAGAGCCATGTATTAGCTTGGGTTGAGTTACTAGTCTCGTAGCCCTGGTTGGACAAACGCTCTGTAGCCCTTGGTGGGTTGAGTTACTAGTCCTGAAGCCTTAGTTGGACAAACGCTCTTGAGCCCGATAAAAGCTGAGGGTTGAGTTACTAGTCCTGGAGCCTTGGTTAGACAAAATCTTTGGAGCCCTGGATGGCTGGGATAGAGACCAATCTGATGATGGTTTTGTGATGTCTGACTGTGAGGTTGAATCACTGTTTAATGGGTTGAGGCGGATGGTCTCTGGAAGCCCTAGATGAGTTTTCAATTGATGTGTTCTATGATATCCCACATTTATGCTTGGAATATGGCACGGGGATGAATGGATGAAGAGAGATTTGTCTCAGCCATTCTACAGTCGGGTGGAACGTGGTAGTCCCATCTCCGGTTAGTTCATTGCAGTTATTAATGAGAAATTAATTCCCTTGTTTTTCATGTGCAAATGTACTAAGGTATATATGGATTTTGATGGTTGATATATTTATGGTATTTATGTTCCTATTATGATGGTTATATATATATGTTGTGGACACAATTATGTATGGCTCTCAGCATGTTTTTACTTGTTTATGAATGGATAATGTATCTTTGTCTTAATAAATGATAAGGTAATGAATGACATGGGGAAACAATGGTTCATGGCGATTCTTAGATAAGTACGAGACCCATACACTTAGTTTTGTTGTTTACACCTATAGGTTACATGTTGATGATATGTTTGACGAAATTCCTGTCATGGCTAGTAGGGTTCTGGTTATGGTCTTGTTCAACTTATTGCTTTTACATCCTTCGTTGTATTCTTACCAACTTTAAGTGAGCATTCCATTATGGGCAGTGTCTCGAGCTCTTGGATGAAAAAGGTGGCTTAAATCCCATAATTCTAGCAAAATAGAGCATTAGCCTAGAGACTAACTCACCTGGGCAATGTCTAGGGAGCGTTATAACTTGCCTAGGCAGTGTTTGGGAAACATTATAACTCACCTTGGAAATGTTTGGGGAGAGTTACTCTGGCCTAAGTTGGTCAAAACAATAGTAGGACCCAGGGGCAGGTTGTCTGAGTGGCTGACTTGTCTCCTAAAGCTTTTGTGGATGATGTTGGATGATTGTGTGTGATGTCCTATCGATTCCACTTCCTTAAGGTCACCTAGCAGGTCAAATATGATCACAGTAGTCTCTCGTCTCATGTTTACCCCGATTGGCATGGTTACTTGGGTGGATGTGAGTGGAGGGTGTTATAGAAAATTTTCCCAATTGGGAAAGGTTATGGACTGACTGTGTGCAGGAGGAGATCTGGAGAGAAACCAGAGATGGTAGATCAATGAAGACATAGGATGATGAGAAATTTTCCCTAGTAGGAAAAGCAAAGGCCATGGGGAAATATGGTTAAGGAGTAGTCGATTCTAGTCAGAAGGGAAAGAAAAAGCATCTAAGCAAGATCAAGTTCTTCAATTGCCATGATTTGGGAACTATGCCACTAAGTGTCCTAAGTGAAAGAAGGAGTCCAGTAAGGATCATGTAGCTACATCAAGAAAGGTAGATGAATTTTATTCCCAGTTCAAGAAATATTTATCATTGATTTCTTGCATGATAAGCACAATAGATAACAATATATGGTATGTTGATTCCGAAGCATCCTTCCACATGATTGGGAATAAGAAGAATTTCATCCACCTGAAGGAGAAGGACATGCTATTTCAAATAAAGCTAGGAGATGATGATCAATATGCAGCCAAAGGAGTTGGCAGCATTATTTTCTAGAGTAAGCCAGGTAATCCTCTTCATCTCAGAGATGTTCTCTATGTTACGTGATAGAGGCAAAACCTTGTTTTGGTAGCTACCTTTGAGGATAAGAGTTATGATGTCATGTTCATCAGAGGTAAGGATTACCTCTAACACTTCACTTTTGGATGTAAGAAGTATATAGGTGTGAGGGTGAATAATCTCTACATGTTGCAGGTAGAGATAGGTGTAACCTTGAGTAGAAAGGAAGGGAGAGCTCAAAGTAAAGAACTGGTTGTTGACTGAGAGAAGGATAGAGTTATCAAGATGGAGCCTCAACTAATATCTCATTTGAGTCTAAGCTAGCTAACAGTTGGGTTGACTAGCAATATGATGAGGACCATAACCCAAGGTGAGTGGAGGCGGCCACTTAGTTAGTGACTCCCAGTATAGGGAGAGTTCGAGCCAAGAGTGTAGATGATTTATTTAAGGGACATCAAGAGAGAGTTATATCTTCTAGTATCACCTTCATTCTGAAGAAACAACCACATATGTACATAGGGTACATGACACTTATAATTGAAGTGATGAACTTGCAAAGCATGGTGGGAAAGAACAGGTCTTCAGATCAGGTTTCGTGGAATAAAGCAGGGAAATACTATAGTTCAAAGGGAGAAGTTGCAACCGTGGAGAATATGGTAATAGTGGAGACAGATCTAGGTGGATGAGGCTCTTCTAGAAGCACCTTCCTCGCTAAGAGGGAGTGTTGAAAAGTAGTGAGTGAAGGTCTTCTTTGACTTGTGTCTTAGTCAAAGAGACCATGTTACACAAAAATATCGTCACCATGATTATTTGCAGTCAGTATGGGTCTATCACCACCTAGACCAGCCTCCTAAGCAAGTCTCAGACCTCAACTCTTCAAAATAAGCTTTGGAAATGAGAGAAAGACATCAAAAAACAATGTAACTCTGGTTCCGCACTTTCTCTCACTTTTGCCTGCGGGCCCGCACCCTTTGTTCATATTACCTGTGTACTTATACACTATGTCTGTAAAGGGGAGGGTGCGTACCCCTGTGAAAGTCAAAAGGCACAATTTTTATCTTAAAAACTCACTTTGGGTTAATTCTAGATGATTCTAGAAGGAATTTTGACGTGGATTGTTCGCTCCAAGGAGGTTCATGCATCCCAAAAGAGAAGGAGCTAATCCCTTGTTAGGAGGAGCTATCCTTTTGAAGGAGGATTCTATCCCTTTGAAGGAGGACCTAGTAACTGCCCTCCATTGCACTATAAATTGAGGCATTGGGTTAGTGGCTAGAAAGGTTAGAAGCTGAACTTTTGAGGGTAAATGCTAGTGAAATCAAGACTTCCTATTTGAGCTTAAGAGGAGAGATCACATACCTTTTTGGCTTCATTGGGGAGTGAGTGAAGCTTGTCAAAGTAGAGGAGACTTCTTGTTGGACCCTGGGAGGAGCTTGTACAGCGTCAAGGCAAAGGTTGTAAGGTTCTTCTCCTTTTGAATTAATACAATCAAGCTCATTTTTCTCAACAAGTATCTTATGTTATTTGTTCATGGACTCCTTGACTTTCATGTTAAATATGTTTTATGATATTGGTTTTTCAGGTGCTATTTAATTTGTTTGCCTTGTTTTTGTTTGCACGTTCGCGACAAAGGAAGTCATTTGGATCAAAGGAGCGAGGGCATCCCCAAACTTGCGTTGGACATAAGGTAGTCCCTAAACACACTTGTTTGCCATTATTTATAAAAGCATATTTA
>APFE030363739.1:0-35902 GCA_000404065.3 Pinus taeda | reverse complement strand
AGGCCACAGCCAAGTGAGACACCAAATTGGTGTATGAGACTCTTTTGTTTGTGGGACAAGGGACCCACCTCCGTGCAGCGATTTGACTATTAAGTCTACCAAGGCATACATACTCTACCCTTCTGGTTTTGAACCTGTAACGTCTTAGGAAGAAACACATACTCTTAACCATTAGACCCACTTAAATTGTATCTTTCAATTAAAAATATAATAAAAATATTTTTTTAAATTAAAAGAATCAATGTCCAATTTATTTTTGTCGAGGCTTAAAAATGGATAAGAAAAATTTAAAAAACATGTGTTCATTGTATTTGCCGATAAAATCAAATTATATCTACATGAGAACTTAATTTTTTATAAAAGAAAAAGGGTTGATGGCAACGCAGAGGTTGGGATGTGAATTGTTTCCATTTGATATAAATATTCAAAACTAGTCATGTATTTTAAAGGTGTAAAACAACGTTGGAAATGAGAAGTGGTGGAAAAACATGGGACAGCAGCGGATAATTGTTTTTCAAGAAATTAAAATAAGAGAATAATTTTTTTTAAATAATTTTATATTTATTAATTATGTATATATATATATATCATTATATATATATATATATAAACAAAAATATATTAAAAAAATCAATAAATTTATTTAATTACTAAAAATATTAATTAATTTATTCAATTATTAAGGAAAAATTAATTTAGCTACTTCAATTGTTTACGATTATTTCATATTATAAGATAATATTAACATTTCATTGATTATAAAATTATTTTTAAATTGATTAAAAATTATAGTTAAACTCACTATTTTCAAAATTATTTTTAAATTATATTTTTTTATATTAGAACATAATGTGAAGATTTTATTGATTATCTAAACACTTCTATGGTTTATAAAATTATTTTAAATGTAAACTTTATATTTAAAGTAAACTATAATATATATTAATAAATTTATATTAAATTTACAATTCCTCGACAACAATGTGCTAAAAGCTTATGTTCATTGATACTGAAATCAAGTTGGTCATAACACAATCCTCCAAATCCATATTTTTAAACAAGTTCATAACTTTGTCCACCCTGAACCCATTGCACATGTTTTCTTCCTTCTTCCCCTTTAAAAAAAACGCACATGTTTTCTTCCTTCTTCCCCTCTAAAAAACCAGATACACCATTAGCACCACCACCAAAACCAGAAAAACGACAAAAAGCCATCACCATCAATATTGGTAAACAACCAAGACCCACCTTCAATTCATTTTCCCTTTATCAAATCCTGAATCTGGAAGCCAATCAGGGTTGATAAAACTCAAACTCTTGCTCTTTGCCAACCTCCCTTGGCTTACCTCTATTGCGTCACCTGTATCTCAATGATGTTCAAAACATGAGAATATATTTCTTGGATATATATTTTTATTAACTAGCAATTGCCCCAAAAGGTGCAAACATAGGTTGATAGGATTGTTAAATTGGAATTGTTGAATTGAAAAAGTTGTACTTTGGTTTGAAATATTAATTGTTGTATTATATTTAGGTTGTTTAGTGTGTTTATGTTAAGTTGGTAATACACAATTAAAATAATATTTGAAATAATGAGATGATGAAAGTCCCATAATTTGTCTATACATATCAAATAGGAAGTGGTGCCATATGCACACTTTCCTTAGAAATGAGAAATGAGATCTTCTTGTCACCTACAATATAAGATGTGACAGTTATTCAAAGGATGGTTCTCATATTTCCAACAATGGAAACTTTTACAATTCTACATCATCTAATCGGTCTGCAGATGCATGGAGCTTTTGTATGAACTCTCTAGTATGGTATTCACCTAATGTTTTACACTACCGACAAAATAATTTTCCACTTCAAAGGTAAGTGGAACATATTTCCACTCACAAGAAAATACACCCTTATGTTTACAATTATGGAGAAACATTGATGGGCATCATTTGGAAATCATTCACCTAGGTTTTATCTTTTCATCACTAGAAATATAATTTATATTATAATAATAATTTTTACGATTTAATTAGAATCCAATGTAAAGATAGAGTATCTCATTACAAACATTTTTCCTTCCAATTTTTAGGCAATTCAATAAAATATTCAGCAATAGAAAAAAATTATATTATGCCATAAAAACATGTGAGTAAACCAATGTTTTTCCATTTGAATTGCAAGGTTTCACCAATGTTAGTGCCCCCATTAAATGAAAAACATGTGTACCCTGATGCCTTGTCCACACACACACACACACACACACACATATATTAAAATCCTAATTTCATATATCCTAAAATTCTAAATGAACAATCTTGCTACCTTCATGTAGACTTACATCAAACCCCTTCAAAATTATCAATGAAAATATTTTCCCAAGGGAATCGTCTATTATCATATGAAGATTGGGGGATCCAAAAGCGTCTATTATCAGATGAAAATTTGACGATCCAAAATCTTGGAAATGCCTTGTGCAACTCTCCAAAGTTGTGTGGATGGATGACAACAATGGTGGGATGAGATCGAGATTAGGTGACTCAAACTTCATTGGTGGCTCAACCCCATTTTGCTTAATTCTAATTTTTTCCCAAGGAAATTAGTGCACGTTGGATCAGGGAATGATAATAAGATAACAATAAGTGAAAAAAACTTTAAAGTCTCGCAAACAAACACAACTTCATACTTTTTTAGTTATTAAATTTTTTATTTTCATTTCCTTAAAAAAAAAGAGATAAACATGGAATAACTAATTTAACTCTAATCTCTTCATGTATGTATTAGTTTCCCTTACCTTAATATTTTCTTAATTATATGACAACAAAAACTTATGGACTAATTGATTGTTGCCAAATCCAGTTTCAATAAAGTCTCATATTCAAGTTTATTTTGCAACTAAATAGAGCCAAATCCAATTTTGCATTCCTCACTCAAAATGGAAAACCTCCATCTATCTTGCCTTTTTTTAAAGCAAATACTATTGGAAAAGGTGGGGGCATATGCATGTGTCTTTCAATATATATATATATAGCTTTGTTTATTAGCATCCAAATTTAGTCAAATGAAACAAATACAATGGTACTGTGACTTTAGTTATAGACATAGTGCTCCACAATATTTTAGATATGTGAGTATGCCATTTTCGAAAATGGATTGATAATAAAGATGATGTTGTAAATCAAACCTTCTTAATCGATTGATAACATATATACTTATAGCAATAAAAAGTTATCGATGTTAACATAATGAACATATCAACAATGTATGGAAGTGTGATTCCCTCTCTCATGCAAGTATCAAAATATAAGAAATCAAATGATTCAATGTACAAAATTGCCAAAGAAACTCTTTTGATTTCTTGTAATTTTCATTCGATACCTTAAAATACTTCGCAGAGAATTCAAAATTGAGATCAATACTTCATTTGATAAAGGAAGTATCGATCATCATTCATTATTTTGTCGAGGTATGGTGATGTTGAATTCATGAGAGATATCAAGACCCAAAAGAAAGTATCCCTAAGATTCACATTGAACTGGGGAATAGAGGATGAGATAAGAGTTGATATTAAAGTTGGTGATGTGAATGTTGTCAACAGGTTTATGGGGATCTTCGGTTGGAAGACCAAGTACAAAATTGAATTGATAATGATGATGATCACAAGGATAATGAAAAGAAAGACCAAGTACAAAATTTCATTGATAATGGTGATGATCGGGAGGTAATAAAAATAAAGCAAAATGTATAGTACAAGTAGCGAAAATAGAAGCTTCAATGCTTAAGAGGCGATGAATAGTATCCAGGATGCTCTTGCAAAGACCAATAGGGATTGAGATTTTTGGATGATACTTGGAAGGTTATAATTGGTTGCATATAAGCTACAAGTGGCAAGGTTTGAGAAGTCGAAAGTCAGTGGACTCAATTATCCCTCTCCTCTTTAAGGACATTGCATTTTTGGATATTATGAGGTCCCCCAATAAGAGACCGACTTGACTATATACATCTCACTATGTAAATATTAGTTTCCGAAAATAATACAATTCACCCCACAATTTTTTATATCAAATAAATGGAAATTTAATATATAATTAAGAATAATTAATGTGATTAATTTTAGTTTTAATTTTAAATATTTAAAAAAAATCTAAATTATGTTTAAAATTATCATTATGAAATTAACAACCTTTTAATTCATTTCTTATTTAGATGTTTTTTAAGGTTAAAACCTAAATATAATTTAAATACAAGAAAGAGCGATGTTTAGTAATCAAAAGCACTATTTGTGAGAATTTAATGCTAATCCTATAATTTAAAGTTATAGTTTTAAAGGTTCTATAATATATATTTTTTTTGGATTATTTTCTAAAATAATAAAAATATATAAAAAATTTATTATTTAAAATAATAAAAAATATATACATTTTTTATTATTTAAAATAATAAGTTTTTTTTTTTTTTTTTTTAAATAAAAATAATAAATAATAAACCATTTTAAATATCAACTTTATTTTAAAAATTGTAATCTATAAATAATATTTTCCTTCCCGGAAAAAATTAAAAACGATGAATTTTAATTTTAATATTTAACAATTTTCTTTATTTCACTTATTTTAATTTATATTTAATAAAAATATTTAAAAAAAATTAAAATTATTAAAACACAAAAAAATTAGCCCTAATGTCAATTAACCAAATTATCTTTTCATTTAGGTATATAATTCCATAAAAGGAATCACTGAATTTACTTAACTCCCTTTGCCCTCCAAAAACTTAGACGATTTGCAACCATCACCATATATCAACAATAGTAGCTTTATTAAAACCGACACTCCGTTTTATTTTTGTACCGTTTCCCATTAATATTCCATTTTTCTCTTCTTGGCGACTTCGGTCATAGGCTCGCAAGTTCTTTACGCAGTTGTTTATAATGAGATTTTTTGAAAGTTTTTCGGGCAGGTTTTTCTGGTCAAAATTTGGTAGCAATTTATTGGAATCGCAAGCTGATAGCTAGTTTCTCCACAATCAAAGGGTCCCAGGGGTTTTTCAGAGTACTGAATCCAAATATGCAGTGGAAAAACCATTTTAGCTGCTAAAAATCAAGATTTAACCTCAATTTCTTCCCCCGGATTGCGTCACCATAATCTCCAAAAAATCGCATTATAAACAACTCTGTTTTCTACCCATAAAAAAGACTTTTAGCAAAAAAATGTTCCACAATGAAAATACGAGGTTAACTAGTTCAAAAGAAAAACCTATCCACGTAAACATTACAAAGCCCATTAAAATTCATGGATTTTAGTAAGCCATATCCCATGGCATATAATATGTTATACATGGTAACTCACCATATTAAATATTCAGCCACTTATATAATATGTGACACCATGACTATTAGTTGAATGGAGAAATGCGGGGTAAGTTACAAGTTATGGTAAGTATGGCGGAGCGACGGATAAGGTATGGAGGGAGTCGCCAATCTGGGTGGGCTCCCGCCATTTTTTTTGGTTTAATAATCATTCATATCCTTTAAATATATGCAACGTGACTATTATAACAATAAATATCGTGCAGTCTAACCGTAAGAGCCAACATTTGTTTTCAACAGGTCACGTGGTTGCAGGTCACGTGGTTGAATTCTTTGGAGGTCGGTCTCTCGACCACATTTGACCAATCCATGAAGGCCACGTGTTGCCTTGGGTTGGTTTTTATGTAACCAATCCAAAAATTCAAATTCATTTTTGACCAAACCAATTCATGAAGGCCACGTGTTGCCTTGGATTAGTTTTTATGTAACCAATCAAAAATTTGCCATTTGTCAATATCGCATTGATTATCCTGTACCAATCATAAATTACACACTCTCTCTTGATGCCATGTGGCTGCTGAAACCATAACCTTGGACTACTCGGAACCACGAGTTGACTTTGATTTTGACTTTAATTTACCATAATTTTGACCTTTAATAACTTTTGCATACAGGGTCGGGATTTTCCCATTAAAGTTGCGCTGTAATCATTCTTTTGAGTTCTAACGATGGTATGGGTTTCGATCAAATCTGATGAATTTGAATTTTTGGCCTTTTCGGATACTATTTGGATTAGTAAGATGCTCAGTATGGAAGCATTAATCCACAGATAAAGGAGTACCAAATCCAAATTGATCAGACTCCCACTCCACATGACTTCGGTTTGTACTCAATTGAGTCACTGGTAGGGGGCTATTTAAATGCATAGTTCCAAATCATTTATTTCCAGATTGTTTATTTTGTATAAATAATGTTCTAATTAATTTGATTTCGAATGTTTTATATTGCAATACTAGATTATAGAAGCTCCTTCTGTGCATCAGAACACACATAAGAGTTCTAGAAACGATACTTTCTAGAGCGGATCATAGATAGTTTGTATATTTTCAGGCCCATTTCATAGGGGACATTCACATGTGATGTATACACTTTGTATAATTTCATACATGGAGGGTTTATGGATGCATGAACATTATTTTAGTTTATGTATGCTTATTATTTTAGTATGTGGATGTTCATGTATATAATGTAATTTGTATATATTTTCATATGAATAGTTTATTATCATACATAGCTAACAAAATAATAATTTTGACTTCTTAGGAAATAAACTAAGAAAATAAGCACAATCTTAGTCATTTTGATACTTAAAATGAACTAAAATATGCGTTCATGGTTCAGTTAAAAAACACAAATATGATTGAAATACATTTTAAATTCAATTTTAAAAGATGTCTTCAACTAGTAATGTTCAACTAATAACTTGTTTTATTAAATCTTATTTCTTTTGAGGTCATGTACAGGGGCTTAGTCATAACACATGATATAAGTCATATGTATTGGAATTTAATATTCCAAAAACCAATTAATAATATGTTTTTAGATAATTTTATGAACATTCTGAAATTTATTTGGCTACCAAATATTTCAATTAATTCCTTAACTTGAAAAATTAAATTAAGAACATTCAAGAAGTAAAATTTTACAAAATAGCAATTTTGAATTCTAGTTTCATTGACCACGGAAATAAGTAAAGTCCTACTATGATGCAAGCCACTTGATACTTAAAACAAACTAAAATATATCATCTCCTTCAATTTAATATTGAATTTTTAGAAAGTGTGTTTTAGTGTAGCCAATGTATGTTAATTTAAACAATTAATGATATGTTTCTATTCCTGATCTTAAGACCTTCAATTAAGAACATTCAAGAAGTAAAATTTTACAAAATAACAATTTTAGTTGTCATATTGGCTCATAGAAAGTGTCTTGATGTAAACTACAAGTAAATTTTATTTGATTTTATTTCTTTTGAGGTTATCTAAAAGAGCTTAATAGTCATAACATATATATATATATATATTATATATATATGTTTCACCTTTTACATTCCAATATGAAGTGTGTGTAACTCTTTCCATGTTTTATATCACACTGACACATGACATATTTATTAATAACATACAAATATTTTAATGTTCTTCATAATATAGAGTCTCGATCAAGCCCTTGAGCCATATTTTTCACCATTAATAAAAGTTGGTGGGGGGTTGGTATGCTAGGCTTTTTAATGGCTCGAGCGAACCTGTGGCTTGATCGAGCTGTTGGTTAACCACACATGCAGCTTGACCGAGGGTTAATTTAATGCTCAATTGAGCAATTTTAATTTTGAATTTAAGCGCTCGATTGAGTTCATGAAGTCCTAAAAATTACAGTTTTAGCATCCTTTCTGCAGATTTCTTTGCAACCCCATTTTGGACCCTAACGGATTTAGGGCAGAATTTGTCCTTAGGTGGTGGAGTTGATCATGTTGGATTCGAGAAAGGATTCTCTATCCAATGGCATATGAATTTAACACTTTCAAATTCATATGATATTTTTCATCTAATTTCTTTTAAACATAATGCTTGATTTGTTTTTGGAAAGCTTGAAAGGGGATGAATAAAAAATCGATAACCTAAAATATACACAACGAAAAAATTTCAAAAAATACTACTATCTTCTTTTATGAGTCCTCTTCAAAAGGATACTCTTGGTTTTTCAATTTATTTAAAGAGTTGAAAAAAATATTATGTGAACACGTGTCTCCAAAATGCAATTGAAATATTACTTCGCCACCTTAGAAAAAAATTTAGCCTAAAAAAATAAATCTTTAATATGAAAAACTTAGTTCTCTCCATGTATATAATGCTCATATATATATATTCTTTAAAATTACACATTTTAGACTATGTCATTCTACTTGAACATACGCATACCTCTTAAGTTTTGTGAAAATTTGCAAGGACATACACTACATTTAATGGAATATTGAGAGATTTTAGAACACTAATTTTTTTTGCAAAAAAGTATCATTAGGACAACAACATAATTCTCCACATATTGTATTTTTACTCCAAATCAAAATTCACAATTCTTATATGAACTTTGAGGATTGCAATTCAATAAAAGAGGAAAAACTTGAAATTTCATCGCCACATTTGGCCCAAAAGTCTAACCCATCTTCACGCGTTCACCCATTTTATTTATTTTTTAATTGTATTGTATTTTTTTTATTCTTATGTAAGTTGACCAAGTCAAAATATTTTCATAACATAACATCACATCTTACAACATCACTTCCATCTTGGGCTAGAGAGCATCTCTCAGTGCAATAAATTTTTTACCATAGAAAAAAAAATAATAATAAACATGCTACTATTGCAATTATTGAAAAATTACACAACAAAATGAAAAAAAAAAGACCTAAATTATAGTTCTTTTTTGTTGTTTTCAAGGGTTTTCCTTTTGTTTTTCTAGGTTGTTTTTTGTAGTTTTCAAGGGCTTTCTTGGTGTTTTTTTGTGGCTTTTGTATGGTGGGTTTTTATTTCAAAGTAATTTATTTATTTTGCAAGAAAAATTCAATAAAAGAGACAAAAATGATAGGAAACCTACTCTGGCTTGAACATTTGGGACATTAACGGGGTCACTATGCAGTTGTATCGAGCTCCTCCATCTTGGTTGAGCTTAGAAATCCTTAGTTGATCTCCTTCTTCCTCGTGGTTTTGGCAAAATAGCTTGTGCAGATCACGATCGATTTTTTAATAAGAATTAATGGCTCAATAGAGCTCTTCTATCTCGGGTTACATAGGAGGTCCATCGAGGGTTTGTTTTAACACTCAATCGATCTATTTCTTAGCTCTCAAGCAGCTCGATAGAATACATAAATGTTGCTCGATCGAGAAATTAAAATGACTCAATCGAGCTCCATTTTTCACTTAAATGCACCCTCCCTTACTAAAAAGTGTAACCCAACTCCATGCATAGACTCTATACTTCCATTTTAATTAAAATTTAAATAGTAATTAGAATTTCATCATAAAAGAAATTATGTTTTCTTAATTTATCAAAACAAAATGTGATTTATATCTATTTTCCCTGATGTAATAAAAACTCCCACTAATATTTTCCCTCGTGTGCTTTAATTTTCATAGGAAAACAAAATTTATATATATTCTTTAAAGTGTTGCAAGATATCAACCCTTTTTCTTTAATTAGTAAGGAGAAATGAAATTCGTATCTATTCTTCATAGCGTAATAGAAACTTTTCGCACAAATACATAGATATACTTATACATAAGAAAATAAGATTCATACACGTTATTCAAAATCTCATTTCCTTCACTTGTTTATATCATCTAAATACAAACATAGATTCATGAACATGCCTTAATTATGATGGAAATAGTTTCCATTTTCGATTTCAAAATTCACAGTTTTAAAAACTATAAAATATATAATAAAAAAATATACATAAAAAGCATCAATTCTAGAGAAAATTACAACTACATATCTACCTCTCAGCATTTAGTAACCATCTAAAATTCGATTTCAAAATTCACAAAAAAATTATACATAAAAAGCATCGATTCTAGAGAAAATTACAACTACATATCTACCTCTCAATAGCATTTAGTAACCGGTCAAAGTTTTTAGATGTTAATATATTTGATTGGAATACGGTCAAAGTTGTTAGATGTTAATATATTTGATTGGAATAATTAGATTCAACCGAGAGGTTTTTATTTTAAAATTATATATATATATATATAATATATATATGTATAAAAATTTGAATTCATTTATGTTGATATTATATTTTAGTCTGAGTTTTATTATTAATGTATAAATAATTTATCCAAAGTCTACTAATATTTGTGATGAGATGGGCCAATTTGGATTAGTAAATATAGAATAGTAAATACAAAATATATATTTTAACTTTAAAAATAAATACAAACATAACATTTATAAAAGTTAAAGAATACAAAGTTAACTTTTAAATTAAAATTAAATCGAGTTAGACTTCCAATATGGTAGGGTGGAGTGATTGTGGGATCGAATCTCATATTTGTGAATAAAACTTTATATTTAATTATCTTTATTCTCACCCAACTCCACATAGTGCTTTGAAAGACGCATTGTCCAAGAAACCCCATTTCAATTTTTCTATTATAATAGGAAGAAATGCACTACAATTTAATTAACTTTATTCTCACCCCACTCATCTAGTGCTGGTTGATAATTCATTTTTCCTTGAAATGAATGCCAAAGTTTATTGGAAAGTAGAAAGCAATGCACTACAATTTATTGTAAATTGTAGGTGATATAATTTCATGTTATTCACAATTTTGGGATCAAAAGAAATTATGTTTTATTATGTTTTATCCAAGAAGAATTTTGTGGACAAAATGTATGTTTGTGACTTGTAATTATACTTGGAAAAAACATGATATATGCCATTTAAGTTACTAGAATTTGTAAATAACTTGCCAAACCTTTTAGGCACGTGAAGATTCTCAACCACCATTGAAATCCAAGTTATGAAGATCCTAGGTTTGGAAGATTCCCAACTATTGAAATCCAATTTAAGCCTAGAGCTTCACTTATACAAAATTGAAAATAAGAGTAAACTATGCATTTGAGATTGAAGTTGTTGGGATGCACTTTTTTGGTTGAAATCATGAAGGATTTTTTTGGTTGAAATCATGAAGGACTTATTGTTGATAGCAACCCAAAACTCTAGCAGGTCCATGCATTTTATCTCCATTGCTCAATATGATTAGGCATTTCATTGCAGTAGCAATGATACTAGCACTAGTACAAGTTCTAGTAGCATCATTCAAATCATACATTATAAACATACAATTCTCTACAAGAAGTGTCATTATAGAATTTTTCTTGGAGCGCAATGAGAAGGTTGGCAACACAATAAAAGACATCTATGCAGTGGGAAAATTGTAGCAGAGATCTAGCCTCGAAGTAGCTTCATAGTCAAGAGATCTGGTGTACCAAACTGCGGACTTGATCTTGTTTTAAGAACTTTCTGTGCAGAGATGTAGGAAGCATGGTCTAGGCCATGCCAAAATCAACAATCAGGTTACCATTCCTTTCCTTGCAAAATTTAGTCAGTCTATATGGGAGTTTGAACCTCTACACCTTTGTGTTGATTCCTTCAATACCTAAGTAGTATAAATAAGGATACTTTAAAATTATTCATCATTGGTGTCACGTGAACCTTACCTTGCTTGTGGATTGTAGACTCCAGACAGAAAAGTGTTGGAAACATGGAGATTGTCATAAAATCTATGGCTGACAAAAAAGTAGGAAAATCCCTTGTTCCTCGCTTCACCTAATTGGTTGTGAAAGGCCAAGACTCCTCGATATAATCTTACAACACATATGGACTATGATAGTGAATGAAATATGTGATTTTTTAAGCATCGCCATTGGCTAAATGCACTGACAACTTGTCTCTCATCAACTCACCCATGAATATGACACCCCATAGGCACAATAAAGTGTTAGATGGGGTGGCATGCAGGGATGCATGTCAATACTTTCAAATAGGCAACGTGCCATTGTGCAGAGATATTTGGGGTTATCTAAGTTGTGAATGGTAGAGCATGAATCAAGACTGCAAACTGCAGGTTTGTCTAAATTAGACTAAAATGTTGATTTTTCATCTACAGGCCAATCAATTAAACCTATAACAAGTATGGGACTTGTCATTCTATTTGTTAAATTTCAATTTGAGTTCTTGCATATAACCTATCACTGTTTAAATAATAGGAAAGATATTAGAGGGGAAAATATGTTTTTTATTTTATTTTTTTCTTTCTACTCGGGAGATTTCCTCAATAAAAACATTATGCAAAAATTGACACGCATAAATTAATAAACACCTAATAACCAGGTTGTATATTCATATATAGGACATATTAAACTTGCAGATAACTCAATATTTTCTCCATTAAAGACTGAATAAATGTTTAAAGGCACGCCATAGATTTTCAATTCAAACAATTCTCCCAAAACACAGTAATGTATGCAAATGTTTTGTTGCAATAGGGGTTCAAAATTAAAACCCCAAAATAATTGCACTCAAAATCCCATACCTCCATGCCTAAACAGCTAAGGTATTGGGGAATCCATACAAAACTGACATTAAGAAAATTCAATTCAAAACTAACAAAAATAGAAACTAAATAAATGTAGAGAGCTCTATACAATGTAAATCATTAATATAACGTTGAAATTTCATAATTTCATAAATTAGATTATGAATATTTCACTCCAGGTAAACCAATGGAATATGAAGATCTAACTGCAACTAAATGAGTCTCTGCTTGATAAACCCTTCAATTCAGGCTAATCTTTAGTGACAACGCTTGAATGCTTGTTAAATGCAGAATTGAGACATTTGGTAGATTACATTGTTTCCTTCTCCATGTACCAAGCTTCAGCCCATTTGGGAGTTGGCCAGAAAATTTTGAAAATTCTAGAAATGAGGAATGGGCATGGAGTGAATTACTAAAGATATTGAACCTTAACTGGTGTAGGTCATGCACCATAAATTCAATCATTTGAAATTTGTCGTCACATGAGTGGAAGAAATGAGTTATCGTCATTCCATTTGTTCAAATGGAGTAGTTGGAAGATGCAAATCATCTAGAATCACTGTAATTAGGTATTAGTTGGATGAGTTGGCAGTCAAAGGATGTAATGAATAGAATTAGTGTTAAGCACTATTCGGTAAAGGTGAAAATCATTGGGAGTTTAGCCTTCGACCCATCGAATATATATCAGTCTAAGTTATATTATTATGAAAACTCCCATTTAGCTCGAACTCCAGCTAAGATCGCATTAAGCAAAACTACATAACAGGTGATGTACAGTCCACAACTATCATACCACCAGTTTAGTTCTCTTTTTTGTAAATATGGAGGACTTTGAGATATAAGGAGGTCTGTCATCCATTTCATCCAATATAGGAATTACAAAGCACTATATATCCATCTCCCAAAAAATTCCATGCCCACAACTCTTGCTATTGCACTGGAGGCTACAATAAAAGGTATTCCCAAAACAATGATTGCACAAATGATAAGAGTAATTTTCTTATGATTTCTTTCCCTAAAATGGTGCATTATTTTGATTTGCAAACATAATTTAAAATCAGAGCTATCCATTACCAAAACAATAAAAATTCCCAATAATATCACAACCATCCTAGGTTTATAGGGCTGCATAGAATTCTTATGATACCATTTATTAGCGCCTCCTTCCAATCCAATAAGCACCATCTAATGGATACTACAAATGCATGCCACATATAACTGCAAATCGACTAAGAGTACACCTGTTTGAAGTGTATCTCTAAAGAATAACACTTGGAATATGCTGGTCTTACTCGCATTAGATTTTATGCAACTTCTGGTTAGAAAGTAATGGGGACAAATGTCAGAATTGAGTCTTTCACAAAAACGTTCCAATGCCATCAGCGCTAACAACTAGTTGGAGAAGCCATCTAATTTAAGCCCAAAATTTAGGTAAAGGATGATTAATGTTATTGTCAAATATGGCACCATACTTATAGAAGCATGTTGGACAATTGGCATTGCTTGGATGGCTAGTGGCTGCAAGAGTGTTGGCATTGCTGTCAACAATCATGTTGGGAGATGCATTAGGTAGTTGGCATCACCTGACAGTTGGAAATAGTGATGGAATTTATGTCAACCAGATTAGCATGGATGTTTATGGCAGTGGATGCTAGCATTGATATGCTTCATCACAAGATTGGGGGAGTCCTATGGTTTTTGCAGTCTCTAGTAGAGAATCACCATAGTAGTAGGCCTACTGGAGAAGCCATAAAATGATGACTATGGTGGTTGGGAGTCCCATGCTTTAGAATATATTCTACCTCAATAGATCAGTTTAGATACTCTTGGAGTTAGCACAGTTGGTTAGTGATATGAAAGAGATTTCCAACGGTGTGTGGAAGTTTGCAAATGGCCTCCTGGATCAGGAGCTTTTCCTAGTCAAAGTTTGGTGACTTAAGTCCATTATGGCAGAGTTAAAAGGTGATTGGAGGAGTCTTGTCGTATCGAAAAGGTTGGTAGTAATGCCAAACTCAACGGGGATGGTGGTAGAACCTCTACGCAAGGGTCTGAGGAAGCAGGAAGTCAGGATCTCAGAACCTCGGAAGGTCGAGACCTTGGAACCTCATAGGTATATTCAAAAGAGAACCAAGATGACATGGAAAGGAGCAGGCTGGATTTTGAAACCCCAAATTTCTGAGGGTGAGAGGTTTAGGACCTCAGAAGGACGAATATCAGAACTTCGACATATGGGGACCTCGGAAGGACAAATATCAGAACCTCGACATATCAGAACCTTGAAAGGACGAATATTGGAACCTCGATAGATCAGAACCTTGGAGGTCCGGAACTTCGGAACATCGAAATTTCATAATTTCTTATTAATGAATTATTTTAAGAGTTTTGAAACCAGGGAGCTTTCGATGCTTGGTTGTGAGGAGCATATATTTCAAAGGAATTCATATGTAAAATCAAATAACCAGGAACCCTTTCTTTATCCTCGTACATGACACATGGTGGTAGTTGATTGGCCCTTAGGAGTTGACGGTGGAAAATGACATCAACTTAACGTGATTGTACATAGGCCACGTGAAAGTAAGATTAAAAACTATTGGGTGGCATAATGGGGTAAATCCTGGTGACATGTGTCACCACTAAGGAGACTCCACATGGAGATGATGATGAGAGCATGACGTTATTCGGGAAGTACATATCGGAGGTCAGGATTTCGTAACTCCTGCGTAATTGCATTTGAAAAAAATTTTGATATTAGGGGATTCTGATGTTGGTTGGTGCTTTACCATGGGAACCCAAAGAACCATGGGCATAGAGAAAGGCTTAGCAACTAAGTGTTGTAAATATGCCACGTGGGAAGCACATTTTGGAGGTAGGAATATCAGAGGTTGGAGTTTTCATAACTCCTCTGTAAATGCAATTTGAAAAAGTTATGATATTTGGAGCTCCGATGTTGTTGGCGCTTGGTCGTCGAACCCCTGAGAACTAATGACAAGAGATATAACACAAGAATATATCCCCCCAACAGGATTCTGAAGGGCTTAGCACCTAAATTCTATATCGTTGGTCACGACACTTGATCTTATGGTGGAAATGCGATAAAGGGTGAAGAAAAAGGGGGCTAAAGGTCAATATCAGAATCTAGAGATTTTATAATATCAACTTAATAAAAGTTACGAAATGTGGGGGGTCTGAGATTGCAACACCTAATTTTTATACGAGTGGTCACAGGCATCGATCCTATGGAAGAAAAGAGACTAAGAAAAATAGGCTCAGAATCTCACGATTTCGTAACATTTTTGTTAATAACGTTATGAGATATAGGGCTCCAAAATTGTAGCATAGAGGTGTATGCAGGATGAATGATTCGACGTTGGGTAGCTAAGAGTAAATGTGCATAGAGGAGTTGGTTGCTGGAATAAATAGAGACTATCAATATTATGGAGTAAAGGGCGATGAGGACCACGATGTTCAAGGAAGGGTGTTGGTCCTGTCTCAGATTTGAAATAAGATACCTCTGATCTCCTGTGCACACCTCATTGAACTAAATTAAGAATAGAGAAGCCATGATGAAGTACCCTTCAAGCTTTGTGAGAAATTAATTAGGATGGGGAGCCTAGTTGTGAGGTGAATTTTTTACTGAGAATTAATTCTCACTATATGGATAAATGTGCAGTAGCCCATTCATAGTGTTTAATGTAGGAGCAGTGGCCATGTTTTTGAGGTAACAAAATAATGGAGAACCATGTTAGGAGTACACTTGGGCAGTCTGAATGGCAGAGTGATGGTTGACACATACAACGCAGAAGTGAAACAAAACCTAGGATTGCAATTGATAAATGTGGGAGAAGGCAACATTGCTTCTAGTGATTTGTGTGGAGAGTTTTGTGGGTGTGTGTGCATTGTTCTGTGAGGCCAAGTGAGCCTGTTCTACATAGAAGAGGTCGAGAGTGCGTATGAAGATGAAAGATACCTAGATATATCCTTTGCTTCTCTGAAAATGGCCAAAATTTCCAGAGTAGAAGAAGAAGGCCAAGGGTTGAGCTTATGTTGTTGAGAGCAAAGGGCTAAGAGTAGTATGATGTTGTGGTGTGGACAGAGTGCTGAGAGAGTTGTGCGTTAGTGAATGTTGTTGAATGGAACAACGAGCTAATGTAGAGTGAGTAGAGGACAGAGTGTTGAGTGGGAAAAAAGGGATGAGGAGAACAAAGTTGATATCAGTCATAGTAGCTGCCATCTACATAGGAAATTAGTTCCTATTTGAATTTGGGTTGGATCCTGCATACAGGAAGTGGTGCTTCCATCTCTAGTCGATGTCTGAGAAGGCTTGCGGGTTGGTGCCTCCTACAAGTTGGTGCTTGCATAAATCCAAGAAACTGCAAGTTGGTGCTTACAACAATTCCATGAAGTTGGTGTTTCATATGGTGCTTCTAGTAGGTTGATCATCTGTCTGCAAAAGGAGGGAGTTGGTGCTTCCTCCTAGTGGGTGCTAGCAAACAATCAAAGGGAGTTTGTGCTTCCTGTGAGTGGTGGCTCACAAACAGATTGATGTAATACAATAGGTGCTCTTATTTTTACATCAATAACAACAAAAACCTTTGGCGATTTTTTCCCAAAAGGGTTTCCACATAAAACATCTGTGTCTCATTTGTTTTATGCTTATGATGTGTATGCTTGTATTGATTGATATGGCTGATGTTATGGTTTGTTAATGGTTTCTCTCATGTAATGGATGCCAAGTTTGAATGAGTAAAAATAAATTAACATAAAAGTTTAAATTAACCTTAATATCGAGTCACCCCCCTCTCAACATTAACATTGTTTCCAACAATCGGTATCGGAGCCTCGTTCGCTCAGGACTAACTTAATCTCTAGAAGGTAGATCATAAGGAAACAATGGCTAATCAATTTTGGCTAACAACAGAAGGAGATTCATTTTTAAATGGATCAGAGTATGAGCTTTAGAAGATCAAAATGGAAGCCTACTTGATGATAGTCAATGAAGACATTTGGTTGTCTATGGTATATGGAGAGAGGAATGAGTTCAATACAGAAGCCAAGGAAATAATCATGAAAGGGTTATCCAAGCCAGATGCTGATAAAGTGAGGCATTATGAGTTAGCAAAGGAAATGTTGGTCAGATTGCAATGTCTATATGGAGGAGAAAAATATACAACTCAAGAGGAGGTCAAACAACCTTGGTGCTCAAGCAATGAACCAGAACATGTAGTTGCTACTGATAAGAAGAAAAGGAAGAAAAAGGAGAAGGCATATAAAAGGAAAGATTCTCAAAATATTGGAGATATTTATTCTTGTGAGAAAACTATTGACCTTCAATCCAAGGATGGTGAAGAAGAAGAACTGGAAGAGAGGCCATGCGGCTTAGAAGGTAAGTTATTTCTTTGTGATAAATGTAAAGAAATAGATCACTCATTATCTATATGTTCATGTGAATCACTTGAGGATAGAGATAACCATGCATCTAGTAGTAGTAATGAAGATATACCTACTTTAGTAGAAATATCAAAAGAGGGATCCTCTAAAGAAGAAGAGGGATCCCAAGAGTGCTCATACATAGGATAAAATAAGAGTACCCCTAGTAGTGATGAAGAAGGGATATCCCTGAGACCTGTGGAAGACTCCATGGACATATAAAGGAATTTAGATCTTTGCGGTAACTATGCTAGCACCTATGATAGCAAAGAGAAGGATATTAATGAGAGCATCTACTTTAGAAATAAGTTGATCTCTTTTCTAAATCAGGTCAAGGATCTATCAAAGGAAAATTTCAATCAAGAAGAGAAATTGGAAATTTATGAGATTGAGAATGAAAAATTGAGAAAAACAATAGTTGATATAAATGCTCAATCAGAAGAGACTAACATATTGAATTCGAGGTTAACCATTCAACTAGATGAAAGAGAAGCTCACTGTGAGAGACTACGAATTGAAGTAGTCTCATTGAGACATGACCTAGAAAGGGCTAATAAAGAGTTGTATCAATACCAAAAGCTTGAGGAGATCATAAAGGCTTTAAATGAGATGCTTGTTAAGTAGAGATCCCCTCTCATCAAAGCTAGTTTGGGTTTCAAAGAAAAACAAAGCTCCAAGATTGCGAAGGCTGAAAATTCAACTTCCCAGGTAAAGAAAGTTTGAGGTTTCAACAACAAGAAATGGAAATAAGTTCTTGGGAAGAATATGCAAGGTAAGAAAAGGCAACAACATAATGGTAAGAAAAATCAACAAGGATAGCAGCAGAAGAAAGCTAAGTAGTAGCAAGAAGGAATGCAATGAAGTAATGCAAACTACCATGGAAGGCATATAAAGAACTGACATAAGCCCTTTCCCCCTCAATGACAAAGCCTTCAAAGAAAAGGTAACGTATGTCATCAAAATCCATTTCACATGTTTAATGTATTTCTTGCAATAATTTCATACATAAAGCCATGGAATGTAGATGGCATGCAAGAAAACAAAATGTGTTTGGTAGTAACAACCCAAGAATGCATAAAGAGGCTAGGAGAAAGCACGTTGGAATCTATGGGAGTTTTGACAATATTTTTGTCAAGAATAGTAAATCCCCTGCCCCATTCTTAGGCTAGATGGAATGCTAAAATTGAAGCAATCTTGGGCACCAGAGAGAAAGTTGCAAATATGAGAAGAAATGGCATGCTTCTCAGCATTAGCATGCAAATGTAACAACTCAAGATTTGAAGACAAGAAGAAATAATAGAGTTGAGGAATATACATTTTTCTTCAGTGCTTAATGTCAAAAGAGAAAGATGAAAAGAGGAGGAAGAAATCAAAGGAATGATCCTCCTACTCTTGTAGAAGACCCATCTGTAAGGAAAAAAGGCCGGAAGAAGACTTGGTTGAAAAAGGAGGACTTGAAGGAGAATTTTCCTCTAGCCATGTGCAGCCAAGAGAAAGCCCAAACATGGGCAAAGAAGAAGCTTAAAGGTAATTATTTCATGAGGACTCGGTCATTGAAATTTTGGAAAAATAAGGAGGATGATCTTCCCAGGGGGAGTAGATCATTTATCTCTCTTCAGTAAAGGAAGAAAATGGCCTCAAGGGAGGTTGAATAAGTTAGATGAAGGAAGATAGAATACAAAAATAGAGAGGTGCATTTGATTTTTGAAGGCATGGTCAAGTCCCCTTGATGATTATAGTAATGTATTTGTTTATTTCAAATGTATCAACATTGAAAGAGAGAGTGAGGAGTGCAATCAATATGATTTCAGGGGGAGTACACAACATTTTATGATGTGAAAAGAAGATGAGCTACAATAGAAGTGTGGAATGACATGAAGCCCGCAGTCAAGTCAGGTCCATAGGATCAATCCCCACGCATATGCGAAGAAGCAACTGCAAGATATCATAAAGCATTGCTTAGGGGGAGATGATTTATTTAGAAGTATGAGGCAATAATTGTCAGCCTCACGAAGAAAGATTTATGACTAAATGAAAGGTTTTCACCTTGGGTGGAATACCCTTATTTCATTTAAGTTGTGAATTTTATTATTCCTAATAGTCTTATGTTCATGAACACACTTGGTGTAAGTTGTGTGTGTACCTTAACTTTCAATTGGTAGCGTTGTTAATTGATAGTTTGGGCTCATATGGAGTAACCTTTTTTGCAAGTGAGCATTTATTTAAAAAAAAAGGATCTATAAAAGTTTGTCTAGTACATTATCTCATTTGTATCTATTTCTTAGTGCAATTGGTATTGTTTAAGTAGTGGTCCATATTTCGACGTATGATCTTAGGGGGAGAAGTGATTGAGATTCTCAAGATAAGTGAGAATAGAGGATGAAGCAACAACAACAATGAAGACAAAGCCGCAAGCATAATTTTTGGATGGTAATTGTAGTAGTAGCAATACCATGAGCAATTTTAATTGGTATCAGTTCATTTGAATTGATACAAAATATGTATCAGTGATAGAGAGAGAATTCAACCAATAACCTAAGGCATTCAGAACTAGATAAATTGAAAGAAGAGGTAATATATGTCCAATTTATAGAGTAGCAGTAGCTATTAACCCTTGAAGCGAATTCTACAAAGAAGAATGCACAATAGCAACAAAACCCTCTGTCATTGATAGTCAGTGATTGCATGAAAAAAAAGGGCAGCTTGTAGCTCTTTTCCATTGATGTCAAAGGGGAAGAGAATTAGTGGAGAAGCTATGATGGCCCATCTAGAGGAGAGAAATCCATTGGGGGATCATGCTAGGAGAAGTGTGGAAGCAACATAAGGATTGGCCATCAAAGTGAAGAAGTGATGAGGTTGAATTGTTTCCATCAATGCCGAAATGGGAGATTATTGGATAGTTGGAATTGTTTATATGGCTAGTGGCTGTAAGGGGGTTGGCATTGATGTTAATAATCATGTTGGGAGATGTGTTGGGTAGTTGGCATTGTCTGATAGTTGGAAAGAGTGTTAGAATTGATGTCAACCAGACAAGCATGGATGTTTATGGAAGCAGATGTTAGCATTCATATGGTTGATGTGATAAGATTAGGGGGAGTCCTATGGTTGTTGTAGTATCTGGTAGAGAATCACTATAGTAGCTGGCCTATTGGAGAAGCAATAAAATGATGACTATGGTGGTTGGGAGTCCCATGATTTAGAAGATATTATGCCTCAAGAGATCATCTTAGATACCATTATAGTTATCATAGTGGTTTAGCACTCTAAAATAGATTTCCAACGGTATGTGGAAGTCTGAAAATGGCCTCTCAGATCAGGTGTTACTCCTAATCAAATTTTGGTGACTTAAGTCCATTATAACAGATCTAAAAGGTGATTGGAGGATTCCTGGTGCATAGAAAAAGTTGGCAGTAATTCCAAACTCAGCGGAGATGGCGGCAGAGCCTATGCAGAAAACTTCGGGGGAGTAGGGAGTCAGAATCTTGGAACCTAGGAAGGTCAAGCCCTTGGAACCTTGGGGGTCTACTCAAAAGAGAACAGGGATGACATAGAAAGGAGTAGGCGGAATTTTGGAACCCCAAATTTCGGAGGGTAAAACACTTGGGACCTTGGAAGGATGAATATCAGAACCTAGGCATATCAGAACCTCGGAAGGAAGAATATTAGAACCTCGACATATCAGAACCTCAGAAGGAAGAATCTCAGAACCTCGACATATCGGAACCTCAAAGGTCCAGAACTTGGAAACATTGAAATTTCGTAAGTTCTTATTAATGAAATATTTTAAGATTTTTGAAACCAAGGAGATTTCGATGCTTGGTTGTTGGGAGCAAAGATTTCAAAGGAATTCATATGCAAAACCAAAGAACCAGGGACACTTTCTCTCTCCTCAGGCAATACACATGGTGGCAGTTGATTGGCCCTTAGGAGTTGATGATGGCAGATGATGTCAGCATGACGTGGTTGTATGAAGGATATGTGGTAGTCAAATTCAACGCTATTAGGTGGCCTAATACAATAGATTTTGGTGACACGTGTTACCACTAAGGAGATGCCGCATGGAGATGAAAATGAGAGCATGGTGTCATTCAGGAAGTACATATTGGAGGTTGGGATTTCTTAAATCTTGTTTAATTTCATTTGAATTTTTTTCCGATGTCAGAGGTTGCCGATGTTGATTAGCACTTAGTCATGGGAGCCAAAAGAACCAAGGGCATAGAGCAAGGCTTAGAACCTAAGTGTTGTAAATACACCATGTGGGAATTACATTTCAGGGGTTGGAATATCAGAGGTTGGAGTTTTCGTAACTCCTCTATAAATGCAATTTCAACAAGTTCTGATATCAGGAGCTCTGATGTTATTAGAGCTTGGTCGTGGAAGCCTAGAGAACTAAGGGTGAGAGAAGGAACATGAGAAGATAGGCCCCGACAGCGGTCCTACGACAGAAAAGAGGCTAAGAAAAAGGGGCTCAGAATCTCACGATTTCGTAACATTTTTCTTAATAAAGTTATGAGATATGAGGTTATGATATTGTAGCACAGAGGTGTATGTAGGATGAATGAGTTGGAAGAAAAAGTAAATGCGCATAGAGGAGCTCGTCACTGGAATAAATAGAGACTTTCAAGATTGTTGAGTCAAGGGAAATGAGGACCATGATGTTTAGGGAAGGTTGTTGGGCTTGTCTTGAAGTTGAAATAAGCTACCTATGATCTCCCATCCATGCCTCATTGAATTAAGTGAAGAACATAGAAGCCATGTTGAAGTACCTTTTAAGCTCTATGAGAAATTAATTAGCATGGGGAGCCTAGTTGTGATGTGCAGTTTTGACTGAGAATTAATTCTTAGTATGGAGAAATGTTCAGTATCCCAAGTGTTTAATGTAGGAGTAGTGGTCAAGTGTTTTACATAAAAACATAATGGAGAACCATGCTAGGAGCACTCTTAGGTAGTTTGAATGGTAGAGTGATAGGTGACAGAGATAATGCAGGAGTGAATCAAACCCAGGATTGCAGTTGAGAAATGTGGGGGCCCAAAAACATTGTTTCCAGTGAGTTGTGTGCATAGCTATGTGGGTGTGTGTGCATTTTTGTGTGAGGCCAAGTGAGCATGTTCTGTAGAGAAGAGGATGAGAGTTCCTATGCAGAGAAAAGAGACCCTAAGATAGCTTGTCTTGTTGTGTGAAAGGCCGAAAGTTCCAGAGTAGAAGAAGAAGGCCAGGAGTTGAGCATATGTTGTTGAGAGCAGAAGGCAAAGAATAATATGATGTTGTGGTGTGGACAGAGCACTGAGAGAGTTGTGTCTTAGTGAATGTTGTTGAGTAGAAAAACGAGCTATTGCAGAGTGAGAAAAGGACAGAGTGTTGCATGGGAAAAAAGGGTTGAGGAGGAAAAAGCTGATATCAGGCAGAGTAGCTTCGATCTACAAAGAACATTAGTTCCTCTTTGAGTGTGGGTTCGAGCCTACATACAGGAAGTTGAGGGTTCCATCTCTAGTGGGTTTCTGAAAAGGCTTGGGGGTCAGTGCCTCCTTCAAGTTGGTGCTTGCATAAATCCTAGGAGTTGCAAGTTGGTACTTGCGTACAATCCATGAAGTCAGTGCTTCATAGGGTGCTTCTGGTAGGCTGATCAGGTGTCTACAAAAGGAGGGAGTTGGTGCTAGTAAACAATCAAAGGGAGTTGGTGCTTCCTGTGAGTGGAAGCTCATAAACAAATTGATGTAATAGAGTAGGTGCTCTTACTTTTACATCAATAACAACAACAAGATTTGGTGGTTTTTTCCCAAAAGGGTTTCCACGTAAAACCTCAATGTTGATTGAGGAAGATAGGTCCATGAAATTACTGATGAACACAAAGAATTCCAGTAAGGCCAAGATAACTATGATAATCAAGTTAGCAGGACCCCAATGCAAGAAAGAAAGACAACTGTAAGAATCAAGTTAGCGAAAATTATGTTAATATTAGAATCTCATTACGGAGGAATCACTTTGAAAGAGGGAAACTATGCTCTCAATTAGATGAAACTGGACTCTCCAAAAAACCTTACTTCCAAGGATGATGATTTTCCTTAAATGAAGTCACCTTGACAGTCGATCTCATCATGTTGAATAACACCATTTCCATTATGATCCCAAAAACAAAGGGACAAAGTATTTATTTGGTTTAAAGGCCAAATGTGCATAGATTTGCACACCAATTGAAATTTTGCACGTTTAAGATCCACACTTTAAATTTCATCCCTTCCAGGTAAAATATATCATTTTCTTACATTTGAAACTAAACTTTCACATTGCATAATTTTATCTCATATTTTCATTGTTCTAAATTTTCTTATACATTGATGCACGACTCGAAATCTCCCATATTTTGGTTTTAATTTAGATTCAATTACTCATTGACATGAATCACCCAACCACCAATCTCATGGTCTTGAAGTTTAGTGAGAGGTGGCTATTGGAATGTAGATGTTAGAGGGAAATGATAGGAGAGAGAATTATGGCATTATTCTCACAAGTAGAGAATTAGGAGGGGAGAGAAGAATTTTGGCATTTGTTTGTAGAGGAAAAGGATGAGAGGGATGAAATTTTGTATTATGTTTTTAGAGGAAAAGGACAAGGCTCCAACCAAGGGCCATATAACACAGTTATAGTTGTTAATTCTTATACAATTTTAATGTTAGATGACGGGGATAGAATCCACTTCAGTGTTTAATATGAAAGATCATTTTTAATTCTAAAATATACAATCATATTAGCATAATTATAAAAGAAAAAGTTAAATGTATGTAAAATCATTGGATGAAGGAAATTTTACTTGAAGTTTGTTTTGTTTGTTTGTTTGTTTGTTTTCTTAACAAAAGATTCTTATATTAATCAGAGAATGTTTTACACGATCTTATTTCATGGTCATGATAGTATGTTTGTATGTTGTCCAACAACAGACTTAGAGAGTTGCTTGACAAAATTTAAAGAAAAAAAAAATCTTATTATCTCATAAATAAAACATATAATATCCACAGGGGAAGAACTGCAAAAATTAGATAACACAGATGAACTGCTTTGCTAAGTGAAGAGGATAGAGACAGACATACCATAGAAAGTAGGAAAAAATTTCCACGGGAACGAAGATTAGATCTCTAAAGTACCCTCACCACAAATTGATCCATCGACAAGCTGTTAAAAATACATATGTACGGGAAGGAGAGACAGAGCATGTTTGGAGAGGGCATCATATTATGTGTTTTTTTCTCTATAAACATATTGAAAAGTGATCTCATACAATGAGACCTTTAAATCCCAATTCAATTGTATCCAATTGTAAAGATATGTGACCTCCAAAGCATTCCACCCTTGGATCTAGTGGATCATGGAGAGATAATCCCCTATGTTCAAGACTTTGTCAATTCTAAGCCACAATGAGCATTGAAGGGCTCCCCATAAAGCTAACATTTCAACTATACAGTTGTCCCCATAGCCTCGAAACCAACTAAAATGATAGAATAAGGAGGGGCCAATAAGGAGAGAAACTCCACATTCGCAACTCCCACCATAGGATGCTCCATCAAAATAGAAGATCAGAAAGATTTCGTCTAAGTCAACAAGTGTAATGGACCGGGAAGTGGCATTGGGAAATCAGGGGCCAATTTCCTGGAAATGACCAATTATCTGTGGAGAAGTAATCTTAACATCAGGATAAATGCCTTAGAAGATATACACATTTCGAGTGCACCAAATTCCCCATAGAACATATAGAGGACCGCCTTGTAGAAATTAAGATGTGGATTTGCAACTGCATATGAAGTTTTAATCAAAACCACAAGACACAAACCTACTCTACTTCTCTACGGAAATCAATTCACAATTTAGAACATAAATCACAAAAATGCAATGAGAAATAACACACATGCACAAATTCTTTTTTCTGGGGAAAGAAATATGCTAAAAACCCCAATGCTTGATTGCATTAATTTGATGAATAGAGATGTATTGCGATTTCTTTGCTCAACTAAGCACAAGTGCATAACCTCTCTTTCTGCTCATTGATAAGATATGTTCCATACTTAGTCACTTTATGCCTTTGTTTGAGCCCCTATTTCCTTAATTCCTTGAGAAATTAGGCCCTGTTATTTAGGAATTTATCCAAAATGGAATGCACAATTCCCTGGGTTGATCATCTGATTGCATGCAACACCTGTACACTCACGACTAGTCTACAACTGATGTTACACTACCTTGGAATATCCATCAAGTTTGGGGAACTCTAATTCTCTACATGAAATAGCTATTTTGGGTTGATTGATCAGTTAAATGGATGATCCCTGAGTTTGATTGAAGTCCCATTGTTTAACCGACCCTCCACTAGTTCCTCCAACAGTTAAAACTAGTTGAACTGAAAACAACCTAAGATAACTAATCTTTATTGCAACAAATTAGAAATCACGCATGCTCAACTAAAATCTAACTCCTCCAACTCGAATTTAATGAGATAAATGAGTGATAACAACCATGTCACCTCAGTTAACTGCATCCAATGTAACCACCCTCCTCCCACATCTACCCAAGTAACCCACTAACCAGGATAAACATGTGACAAAAAGTTACTATGATATGATTCAACTCCCCATGTGTTAGTTAAGTAAGTGGAACTAATGGAACACACTAAAAAAACCTTCCATACATACTACAGAAGCCCTGTGAGTCATCTAAACCTTCAAGGTGACTAGCCCCTGAGACAAACTAAAATTTTACTACATTAAACCCTCAATTTCTCCCATAACATTGTCATGAGTGCGACTAGAACGAAATAGTTTCTCCCATAGCATGGGCATACATGTGACTGGGGACTTTCCCAGGTAGTTCTGTGTCTGTGCCACTAAATTTTGTGTCACTTTTTATGGTTTAGGGCTTAGGTCACTGCCCAACGTTCCATGAAACTTCCATAAATTAAATATACCATTGAAACAATGATAGAGATGCAATTACTTGAATAAGGACTTAACTAAACCCCTACTAGCCATGATAGGCATTTTGTCAAACATGTCACAAATATTCATTCTATAGAATTAAACAACATATCTAAGCACAGGGGCCTCATAATTATCTAAGAATCACTAAAAAGCATTGATGCTCATCACAATAACTACATTACCATCTATTAAGCTATATATTCATTATACATTTAGTGATTAAACAAAACATGATGAGAGCCATACATTTTCATTGTCATAAAACTCATTCAACACCATCATATAACGAACAGAAATATCAAGGATATAACAACCATATAAGCCACATATAAACAAGTATATTTAACCATAAAATACCAAGGAGAAAGAGAGTTCTTATTAATGATTGCATAAGTCAACTAGGTACTGGACTTCCATGAAACAATCGACCATAGACTAGGATGAACCAAATATTTCTTTCAACCAGTCACCCCCGTGCCATATTCCAATGCAACATGTGACCTTTCACCTCCCTTTTCTAGTAATTTTCATTATTTTCATAAATAAAATGCCAATAAATGCCTCATGCCTTTCCAAATCCTTTGCCTTTTCCTTTTCCATCAATTAATCACAAGTGATCCCCATCACTATGTTTTTTCCCAACATTTAGCTTGGAATGCGTGTCCCATGACCAAGGTCTTATTTTACCTTTTTAAATTTTTACATGGCTTTTTTTACTAGGGATGTTATAGAATCCCCCCCCTTGGGGGAACAACATCCTTGGTGTTCGAAAACACCTACAACCATAAGACTACTGAAAGAAAAACCACGGAGCTTTATAACTTAGCTTGTTGTAGTATTTACAATGATCAACCTGCTAAGAAGCAAACCAATGTGACAACATAGCAACATGAAAACCATAATGACATGACACCCATACCACTTATTGGAGCTTTATAACATAGCTCGTGGTAGTATTTACATCCATATACATATTATGTACATATACCAAGACATCATACCAAAACATATACGGAATAGATATACCAAAACATTCGCTCAACTAGTGAATAGAGAAGGATACATAGCCTGCATCTAATCCACCATTTCTCAAGTAGGTGCCTCAGGCCCAAAGTGCTTCAATTGCACTTTAACATGCTCCATTGTTTGGTTCAGAAGCATGAGCATATTTCTTTACAAAATGCACTAAGGTTCCGTTTGGAATTCTCCTTCTAGCCTCATCGATAATACAAACTAGTCAATCACATGATCAACATCTTTAACATAATTCTTAAGAAATTACACATGGAAAACATCATGTACTCTCACTTTCAGACGCAGTGAAAGTCGATAGGATACTGGTCCAATCCTCTCAAGAATCTTAAAAGGTCCACAAAACTGGGGTGAAAACTTGGGACACGGTCCAATCCGCAAGGAGCTCTTCTTCAATTTGATGCGCAAGTAAACCTGTTCCCCAACCTGAAACTCCTTAAACAAACTATTCTAATATGCATATCTCTTTTTCTTATCCTTTTTTTCTTTTAGATTCTTCTTAATTACCTGCATTTCCCATTCCATTTCCACCAACATGTCTGGTCCAATAAACAAACTGTTATCTAGATCATTCCAAATAATAGGAGTATTACAACTCCACCCATAAAGTGCCTCAAGCAAACTCATCCTCAAATATTCCTAATACCCATTATTCTAAGAGAACTCAACCAGTGGAATATATTCTTCCCACTTTCACTGTTGATGCATAAATTGTTCTAAAGGCCATCTTTGTACCTAATACCGCAAACAAATCCTTCCAAAAATTGGAAGTTAACTTTGCATCCCTGCCTAACACAATATTCTATAGATTACCATGCAATCTCACCTCTTCTTTGATGAATACTTATGCTACATCATTCACTAAGTATGAAAACTTCACTGGAATGAAGTGCACTACCTTCCTCAACCAGTCCACCACAACCATGATGGAATCATGTCATCTAGATGTCCTCGTAAAACCTGTCATAAAGTCCATGGAAGTGACCTCCTGTTTTCACTCTAGAGTCAG
Organism: Pinus taeda; assembly: GCA_000404065.3. Taxonomy (NCBI): domain Eukaryota; kingdom Viridiplantae; phylum Streptophyta; class Pinopsida; order Pinales; family Pinaceae; genus Pinus; species Pinus taeda. Next base: position 7,008 of record APFE030363739.1, on the reverse strand, counting down.
AATCAGCTGAAGTAGTCAGCCTGGGTGCTTACACTCTACCTTCACCAGCTGATAATCCAAGAACCTAGCCATGAACATTGCCACATATCTCTTCAAATTTAGCCAATAGTAAAACTTATTCACTGTCATCGATGTCTTTTGATATCCTAAGTGACCTGAATATGGTTTCACATGAAAATCCCTCAAGATCGCCTTCTTGAGCTCCCTGTGCACCTATACCTACACCTGTACCCTTAATTATACTATGTTGTAACCTGTGACTGAGCTCCATGTATCTATTATCCTATTGACCTACCTGTAAGATCTCAACATGTAATTTTGTCCCATAATAACTCAGAGCTGCTATGTGGTTCACCTATATCCACTTGATAAGAGCATATGGAAACATGTTCTCTTTACCTTTAATATACTTGATCTCAAAATCAAACTCACTGATCATGGACAACCATTTAGCTTGTCTGGTATTCAGATTCCTTTGGTCAAATAGATACTACAATCCACTATGATCACTCATCAATACAAATTTTCTACCAAGAATATATTGCCTCCACATCTTCAATGCATGGATGATTGTTGCCAACTCAATATCATGTGTCAGATAGTTCTACTCGTGCTCATTTAGTTTTCGTGACTCATAACACACTACCATTCCTTCTTCCATAAGGACTCCACCAAGCCCTCTCTTGCAAGCATACGTACATACCACAAACTCTTTGTATGGATTTGCGATCTTTAACATTGGAGCATGTGTCAACAACTTATTTAACTACTCAAAACTTATTGCACATTCCTCTATTCATTCAAACTTCTTACCTTTTCGCTGCAATACTGTGATGGGATATGCAATTTGTGAGAAGTTCTCGATGAACCTCCTATAATAACTGTCTAACCCCATAAATGATCTTACCTCATCTACATTTCTAGGAGCTACCCACTCGATGATAGCCCTTATATTCTTTGGATCTAATACTATGTCTTCCTTTAAAACCACATGTCCCAAGTAATGTACCTCTATCTGAAAGAACCTGCACTTGTTGAGCTTAGCATACAAATGATGATCTCTCAACAATCTCAATAATGATGCTAAGTGTTTGACATGCTCTTCTTCGTTGTTAGAATATACCAATATATCATCAATGAACACAATAACAAACTTGTCCAAATAAAGATGAAACACACTATTCATCAAGCACATAAAAGTAGGTGGAGCATTAGTCAAACAAAATGAAACTACAAAAAACCCATAATGTCCATATCTAGTCTGGAAAGCAGTCTTGTAGATGTCCTCCTCTTTAATGCATACCTAATGATATCTGGATCTGATCAATCTTTTAGAACATCGTTGCTCCCTTCAACTTATCAAACAAGTCATCAATCCTAGGACACGGGTACTTATTTTTTATGGTCACTTTATTCAACTACCTGTAATCAATGCATAAAATGAGAGTACCCTACTTCTTCTTTACAAACAATATCGTTACACCCCAAGGTGATACACTTAGCATAATGTATCCCTTGTCCAATATTTCCTTCAATTGTAGCTTCAACTCTACCAACTCCAATGTACTCATCTTGTAACGGGCCTTATATGTTTGTGCTTCCCCTAGTACCAACTCTGAGGTGGAAACTATGAAATATTTGCAGGAAATACATCCTGAAACTTTTGTAGAACTGTGTACCTGCTCAAAACGTCTGCATTCCTAAACTTTCTTACCTTTGTCACTAGAAACATGAACTACAAATAACACACACCCTTTCTTGAAACTACTCTTGGCCTACATAGTTATCACCATTCTCACTGATGTTGCTTTCTTGTTATCCTACAATACTCTTTGTTCTCCATTATCATCCAGGCACTCAATAGCCTTGTCATAACAATCCACCTTGGTCATATGAAGATATAACCAATCCATACCCAACAACATATTGTATGATCCCAACAACAACACATTCAAATGTGCCGAGGTAGGAAAACCTTTCAAGTCAAATGCACAAACTCTTAGTCAATGATGAACTCTCTTCTTTGTACCCGTAGCCAACTGCACTAACCAAGACTTTGCATGTACTTATTTATTCCAACCACACTTTTCCACCAAGTGAGGATTAACATAACTATAATTAGATCAAGGGTCAATCAAAATAGGAACAAATTGATCAAAAAGATTACCATCCATCTCGATAATAGATGCCTGGTGATCTGCCTGCCTGTTATCTAGCACTGCATAGATCCTAGGAATACTCTGTCCAACATCTCCCATTGTCTGTGCCTCCTAAACACTGTATATCTGCGGTCTACTACCCTGATGTTGTAGACAATCTATCATGTGATGCTCTCCTCCACAAGTCCAACACTGCAAAGGCTTCCAACATTCATCCTTATTATGCTCCTCAGATCGAAGTCCTTGTCCTCTGTCAGATGCATTGAACTTCTTGTGCAGTGTTCCATTCTCTTTGTTACCTGTGTATTGAGGCCTTACTCACTTCTTGTCCCATTTTCCTTTGTTCTTTGCATTACCTTTCTAGTCTGACTTAGTCTCAGATCTACATTTTTATTCCTCATAACAATGCTTTAGCTTTTGGATGGCCTCCTCCAATGATCTAGGATCATAAAACTCAATCTCGTCTTTGAATGCTATTTGTAACCCACTGATGAATCTCTGAATCTTGGCCTTCTCCTCCTTGGGGCAAGGAACATACCTTAACAAATCTAGAAATCTACTAGTATACTCTTCATCGGTCATAAATCCCATCTTTAGCTCATAACATTATTTTGGGTTGTCATCATAATACCTCTCCGATAGATACTTCTTCTTGAATAGTCTCTCGAATTCACTCCAAGTCAACTCCTCCTCATAAATATATCAGACGTTATTTACATCTTCCCACGATATATCTGCTTTACCTTTAAGGCTGAATGTAGTTATTTTGGCCTTCATGTTCTCTGAATAATCGTGCAATCTGAAGAAATTATTCATTCCAAGAAACCATGCTTTTGCATCCTGTGACTTATTCATCTCTCCATCAAATGTAGGTGCATTTTTTTTCTTCAACTCATCCGGAAAATATCCCTTTTCACTCCTCTTGTAAGGATGATAACAATGATGATCATAGTGCCTGTCATAACAAGAACTAGAATAATACCTTGTTCCATCGCCTCTCCTATCCGAAGTATCCAAGAACCTGCCATTCCTGATTGTGTCATCTCTATCTAACTTGTACCCACCATGAGATCTACTTCCATATGCCCCATTAGTTATGTCCTCCTACCCATGGCTGCTCCAAAGTGGTTTTTGTCTCTCCAATTCTGAGAAACTCTTAAAGGATTAATGCAATGAATTTTGCTTGTTTCTCTTTTTCCTACATGATTATTTCATTGTCTACTTTACCACTCCTTATTTATGACTTTGAGATTCTCAGTGTGTTTGCTAAGTCAGAAGAATTCCCAACACCAGGTTACTCATATGATCCTACTCTGATCCATAAGGATAAGTTTGTGAACTATAGTCTACCATCTTGCTAGTCATCTTGATCTCTTTCCTACAAGGCATCTTATGTCATCGAAACCAAATTATAAACAAGCCAATGTACCTTAGCATAATTCAGGGATGATATCTCATTTGCATGATCAACCAATTTAACGTGATACATGTATAAACATAATCATAACAACACATAGACATATATCATATAGATATAACAACATATAGACTTCATTCTAACCATAGTCTAGTAATCCATCGATGACCATATTAACTACACATCATGACCTCATGTATGACAACAAAAACCATATCAATTTATGTATAATGATATATAAGCACTGATATGCATAACCATTGCATAAATGAGATACACCCATGATGACACATTCCATGACAACACCATTAACCTTCACATGGCGACACCACTACAACCATTATCAGCACCATGCATATGCAATAAGCCCATAGACCACATGTATAAGTAAAACATATGCATGAACAACACACCGCCCATCAAGTCCAAGGGGTGAACCATGCTCTGATACCACTCTGAAACCACCATCCTCTCACATCTGTCCAAGTAACCGACCAACCAGGGTAAACATGTGACGAAGAGTTACTATGATATGATTCAACTCCCCATGTGTCCATTAAGGAAGTGGAACTGACAGAACACACTACACAGACTTTCTAGACATACTGCAGAGCCCCCAGGAGCCATCCAAACCTTCAAGGTGACTAGCCCCTGAGGCAAACTAACCTTTTATTGTGTTAAACCCTCAGTCGCTCCCATAACATTCTGAAGAGTGCGATTATAACCCTATGATCCCTCCCTGATCAGGGGCTCATGTCCCAAGTGTCGTAAAATGCTCAAAAATGAAAGTGCTTAGAACTAGTTCAAACTTGAACGACCGGATAGATCTCGTCCTCCTGATTCTGGTGCCATGAACGGTTCAAAAAATGGTCTCTGTGTGCAGAGGTTATGCCAAAAATAAAATCACCCAATAACCCTTAATTTGTGAATTTAAAAAAAATAAAATTAAAATAATAATATTTCGAGAATATTCCTTTTAGGCATCCAATGGAGGGGCACCACGTGGCAAGCCAAGAGGCCGCCACATAGCCCCAAGGATTGAACGAATTTTCTATGATTTAAAATTGTCGAAGGACCTGCAGATTGAGCATGGGACCTCCGACTTACCAACACAATGGACTACCAACACACCAAGGCTGTGGAACTTGAGAGGCTTCCGGAGCAAACATTATTTAAGTGTTTTATTTCGTTTGGGCGGTGACTGAGGGGGGCCAGCCCCTATTCATAGAACCTTAACTCAAAGAACCGTGGCCTAAAACTTCAACAACAGTGGTCAACAAAATGTGATGGTTAATGGTATGTTAAACATGGTCTCATAGTATGGTGAGAATCCTGGTTAGACTAACGGTTCAACTAAAGTGCTGGCACGAACTCCAATATTAACCACTAGACCAATATACCCGTTCACATGCGGATTAAAAGGAAAGTTATCTCAGTAGTTAAGGTTAAGATGGAAGAGATTATGGTGATGGTGCCAATTTTGGCGGCCCCGTCAACTTTGGCGGGCCTAACTGGCCACCAACTAAAGTTAACTGGAGCTTTTTGAGGGGGAAACACGTAATTCAATAAATGAGCCATAAGTTTGGCTAGGGAAGGCCTTTTGAGACAATTATTTTTTTGATTTTGACTAATCAGATGGTTTTGAAGCCATTGGCATAGGTTTGAGGGGAATCAGAGGTTGTTTGCAGGCGTATTTGCTCCGTGGAAGTTCTAGGAGCCACAAGGGCCCAGTATTGTGGGAACTGTATAGGGTTGCAGGTACCCATTGGATGAGAACCAGTAGTCATTCCTAATTGATTTGAGTGTTCTGAATCCATTTTTACAGTACATTTTTCCTGTTAAGGCTTGTATTCAGCTGTACAATCATTTTGAGATTTTAATCAAATCAAGGACATGCCCATTTGGGAGTCTTGGACCCAACAGATATAGCCCAGGAGGGGTGAACTGCTTCATCAACTTCTTTTGCATCTGTGGTTGAGTTATTTTTCTAAACAAATATATTTTAGTATGTTAAACAGAGAAATGAATTAATTCTACTGCACATAAAAGAGTCATAAATAACTGATAAACTCATTTGTTTTTAACTGCAAGACATGTACATCACTCAAACATGTATGTTTACTGAATTGAATACCTTGCAAAGCATTTACAAGTAGTTTCATATTCAGATCAAGTTGGTATCAGAGCTATGTTGTTGTTTCTTTGTATCAAAAGCAATCAAATAAACTATAGATAGAGCCTGAAATGAGCCAGGTAGCCTTCGAAATGCTCTTGTTATACAATTGCAAAGTAGATAAACGCTCTTTCAGTTAATCTCTGGTGTAGTTGTCTTTTGATTGTTTTTGTGCAAAGATCTTTTAACTGTCTTGCAAGTATTGATGCTTACCATATTGAAACTTCAAAGAGGGGAAGGATAGTTGACTAGAGAATGAGAGAATCCTCAGTCAAGGAGGGCAAGAGTGCCATCATCTCCACCTTCAGATTCACCCTCAAGAGCTTCAACAGAAGTTGTAAGTATGTCTGGAAGGGCAGAAGAAATCCCTGAAGAAGGTGATCCCAAAGAAGAAGAAAAAACCTTCAGAAAGGCTTTCTTGGACCTCACTAAAATGGTGAGAGTATTGTACCAAGAAAGAAATGAGAAATTGGCTGAAGAAGGGTCTGAACATCCATGTGAAGGAGAGGCCTCTTCAGGAGGTAAGAAGGATGATGATCATTCCAAGAAAGGAACATGGAGGAAATGGTGATCCACCACCCCCATTGTCACCTTCTTCTTCTTCATCCTCATCTTCTTCTTTAGTGCATAAGCATATTGTTGGAATTATGTTTCTGGTATGATTATATGTTAGAGATGTTGTACTTGATGGCAACACCCATGGCATGGATCTCAATATGATGAGAATTAAAAAGTTTATTCATGTGGAGAAAAGTTCACAGAATTTTATGCAGAGAAAAGTTTATTTCATGTGGGAAAACTTACCTTTGGTCCATGGTAGTTAGTCCTTGGAATTTGAACCTATGGAGAAAAGTTTATTTCATGTGGGAAAACTTACCTTTGGTCCATGGTAGTTAGTCCTTGGAATTTGAACCTATGATTTTTGGACCATGGCATCTCGACAGACGTGTTGATCCCTAGTATTGAGTTGATGGTATTGGTTTGTTATGGTTTTGGCCCATGGTATTGTTTTATTTTATTATTATTATTGAGCCCCATGATCCATGATTTGAGGAAGAGCTTGCCTATATAAAGCAAAGGAGATCATTTGGCTTAGGTATGCTTTCGGGTTGAATATCTTAAGATCTGAAATATTGGGTTATTGTTTTCAAAAGCTCGATCTATATGAAAGTGAAGTGGAAAGCGAATCTGTGAAGGGTGATCTCTCAAGCGTTGCAGCTGCGGAAGTGCGGAGGCGCCGCAGGAGTCGCCGCAGAAGG
>APFE030363734.1:0-33183 GCA_000404065.3 Pinus taeda | reverse complement strand
TTACACATTTAATTCACACCAGAGCCGAATTGCAGTTCCCAAAGCACAATCATTCCAGCAGCACCGCATCTAGCCCCCAAGGGCCACCTCATCACCTGTTCCGATTCAGCTGCCCCCAGTGCAGCCAAAAGATTTACTTGCATTTAATTCCAGCAACACTTAGATTTTTGAAGCGTTTTCTAGCAGACCTATCTAGGTCACTTGTAATGATGTCTTTCCGATATTTTGCTTATAAATACCACCCTGAGCAATGTTGTGAGGGGTTGGTTGGTTGGTAGTAGTCGTTGGTCAGTCTTCTTTCCAGCATTGTCTCTGAGCAGAGACTCGCACTGTAACTGTCATAATTTCCATAATCAAAGATTGCTGAAAGCATGGATTGCGAAACTACTTGATGTTTTCTCTTGGCCAAGGAATGATTACGGAATTCCTGTGCTTCTACATGATCCAATAAGTGTTTCTCTCCTCTGTTTAATTTTATGTTTTTTTTTTCCATCGTTCCGCCTTCTGAATTGCAGAAAAAAAGAATAGCTTAAGATTTGTTTCATTACACCTTAAGTTCAATTTCTGCATTTCTAAATGTTTTCTTCAAAAATAGTTATGAGCATGTATACTTAAATGATCTTGTTTACGTTGTTTCTTTCACATATGAGTGCATGTTTTAGGAATTCTTAACTGCTCCTGGATCCCATTCATCCATTTCTCCTCTTTTTCAGCATGATGAAATGATTCTCCTTTGTCTTTCATCCCTGATGTCCATTCCGTACTTTCAGCAGACCAATAATTTTATCCTGTATGGCTATCCCGCTCTGTATCCCCTTGTGACCAAGAAAACGCTCGCAAGCCTCAATCCGTGACTCCATGCCCAATGGTTCGAAACTTATCACACCTTACCTTGCCTCTTTCCTCGAGAATCCTACCTCCCATCCAACAATCAACACTCCCTTGAAGTCAGAAAGCTAGCCTAAAATCATCAACTAAGGTTGAATCAAAAAGAGAGAGCCCTCTCCGATTGCAGGTGGGCTAGAACCTGCAATCAGAAGATTGGTTTGTGGTTACCTCGGCCGTATCCCTATTAGGAGCATAGGGACAACCTGAGTGATAACATAATGGCGACTCCGCTGGGGACCTCCTCAGATAAATCAATGCAACCATTCTGCAGCTCTACAGTGGAAGAAACCGACTTGTAAAAGCCTTGGTCGACCTGTATCTGCGCACTCCATTGGGGATTCAAGTGCTCCGTTCATATTTAAACCACACTGGAGGAAGTGCTCCTATTTTTCAAGGCTTATCACGCTTAGTTCTGATCTTTGATGGTGGACAGAGATCAGGCACTTCATAATCCAGACATCCACCTGGCGACTCCACTTCAATTTCAATCAAAGGCTCCACTGAGGAACGAACCAAATGTTACAACCAAGTACCCTATGTATTAAAAACAAGAGAGAATGACCAAATCTTGGGAGGAACTTCCGATAGAAGAAGCTTTAGAAAAATGCAGAGAAATTTTATCAGAGTTTGAGCTTAATGACAAATTTTTTAGAGCGGTATTGTCAAAAATACTAGGCGGCCGGAATAAACTGTTCCTTGAGTTCGTTGTGGAAAAATATGAGAATGAAATTGAACTCTTGGGAGCTCAAAGTCAGTCTTATGATTTTCGCAACCCTCAAGAGTTTTGCCAAAATCTTCCTCCTCCAGTTCAAAAGGAAATAGTGTTGTCTCCTGAATTACAGCTTGAGTATGATCTGGGTTCCAAGGAAAAGACAGAAGGATCAACGGCTAGGGTCATTAAAGAAGATGTAACTGATCCTTCCAGCCCAAAGAGCTCGGAGTCATGCATAAGCTTCCATGCCCATATTCAGGAGGGAACAATGTTGCCTGAGGACCTGAGGATTTTGTGTGATCTGGGATCCAAGGGAAAGATAGAAGGATCATCTGCTAGGCTCATTACCAAAGATGCAGCTGCCCCCTCGACCCAGAAGATCCTATATCATGCCGAAGTCTCCCGTCCTCAACTCAGGGGAAGATGCCGTCACCTGCTCATTCACAGACTCTACATGATTCTATTGAAGATTCAAAAGAAGCAGAAGAAGTTCTCTCACAGGGTAAGTTCATCGATCCAATCGCAGATTACATGGAACTTTGGCTTAACAAAATTTTGCTAACATGTTTTCTCAGTGAAGACCGTAAGCTTCAGCGGCAAGTGATGGAGGCCACAATTTTGGTTGTAAAAGCATATGCCCAGATGATGCTTTTGCGTTCAGAAACGATCAGTCAATAAGGTTATCTCGTTTCACAGTTTCTTAAATGGCTGCACTGGTTATTTGATTTTACCTAAACGACAAAGTAACTGCTGGTTAGGGTAGGTAGGTAGAAGGAATAAAGCGACCGGAGACAATAAGTTTTGTAGTAGACAGCAAGAAACTAAAAAATCAAGGTGTTCTGGCCTGCTGTTCTTGACTTCCCGCAAGGAGAAGCCATCCCCGAGTGGAGCCACTGTTAGCTCCTGCTGCAGCAGGTATGCATTTTTCATGATTGGCATTTCACAGGCCAAATATGTCATACTGTGCTTGCTGCAATGCTCCATATTTGCTCAAACAGTCTCCAAATGAAGAAGGCTACTTCAATTTCATTCAATTGCCTTCAAATTTTGTAAAGTTATCCCGGTATCGCTACTTTAGTTAAAGGGAGGTCCAGATAGTTTAATCTTGGTCTCCCTAGGCTTAAATTTCATGTTTTAGAATATACAGATTGTAAATCTATCCAAACAGTTTAATCTTGGAAGATTCTTAGATAGGTAGAGAAGCAGAAGAGTCCAACAGTTTAATCTGGGCTCTGGAAGAAATAAGGGTAGTATGTAGATAGGAAAGCATCAAAAGAAAATGTATGATGGGTTTGCAAGCCTAAGTGCACCCCCAAGCAAAAGAAGAAAAAATGCTAAGCAAGTAGGCAGGGTAGGTAGTTCTGAGGCTATTGAATTGCTGACCAGTTCCAAGTTTGCAGGTATCATATCATGCAGAACATAATCAGCAAAGATATGTAAGCAAAAAGGCTCAAATGAGGTATAACTAACTCCCATTCTCTGTTTTCCCTGATCATTAACTAACATCCCCAAAAGAGGTCAAGATCTACTTGACACCTCTTGAGTTCATCATCTTCATCACTCCGGTTGAGTAAAGATCTGCTTTACTCAAAGTTGTTCCATATATTCTCCCGAAGTATGGTCCTACCCCCGTAACAGCCTAAGTTCTCCCGAACTTAGCACTTTCTTACCATCTCCATATTAACCACTAACATTATTATGTAGCCCCCTATGTTTCCCTTCCCCGTATTAATATTAAGTAAAAATCCCTTATGTAATATCCCTCCCCTGGTTGAAAAATAACCAGATCAACTCCCAGGAATTGTTCAGTTTATCAGAAACTAAGCAAGAGCCCCGACCCCCAAACCACCTCCCAAATACGATGGACTCCTTCCAAAGTATAAAGTTCCCCCGAGGTAGTTAGACCCCTTCCAAAACCTTATATGACCTTCACACCCACTTACTTACCTTTTCCCCTCAAAACCGTTTTCGCATCGCAACCTCGCACTCTCACATTCATGTAAAACATAGCCCATCCGTCCCCCACCGATGCGATATTGCGATATTGGCGATCGGCGATCACAAACGCTGAGTGTCCAATCCGTTCACCTTTCCTCTCCGCCGATGCGATATCGCGATATCACATATCGGCAGTCGCAAGCGCCAAATGCCCAACCCAATGATCCCCCTCTTTCCCCGCCGACGCAATATCGCGATATTGCATCGGAGTCTCTTCACCACAGTCCACCCAGTACCTCACCACGTCGCGCTGTACCAGGGACCCACAGCTGACGTCATCCGCCGTATAGCCGACGCCATGCTTACGTCAGCAGCCAGAAAAGCCAAAAAAGCTTCGCGCAAGGAGAAAAGTCGCACTTCGGAGCTCTAGATCAAGAAACAGAGGCAGTTTCCGATGCACGAATAGCGCGAAGCGCATCGCTACGGGAAATAGGCCATTTCGAGGAATCTTCAGGTAATCTTCTGGTTGCCGAGCCCACTGTGCGCCGAAAAAGCCCGAAAATCGCCCAAATGTGCCAAAGGATCCTGTTTGAAGACAACAGAAGATCATTCATAGAGTTTAAAGTGTATCAGATCAAATCAGCAGGTATCAAGCGTGTCAAAGAGTATCAGTCGATGGCGGAAACCATCAATGTAGCGGCAAAGTGTATTAGAGAATATCTTGAGCGGCGGCCCAAGGCAAGAGAAAATTGAATATCTTCCAGCAGATTCACAGAAGGAGAGCGAAACTACTTGAAGCTCTCAAATCATAATAATTGCACATTCAATTCGCACCAAAGCTGAACTGCAGCCCCGAAGCTCATTCACTTCAGCAGCACCGCATCTGGTCCCCAAGGGCCACTTCGTCATCTGTTCCGATTCAGCTGCCCCCAGCGCAGCCAAAAAGATTTACTTGCATTTAATTCCAGCAGCATTTATATTTTTGAAGAGTTCTAAGCAGGCCTATCAAGGTCACTTGTAATGATGTCTTCCTAATATTTTGTTTATAAATACCACCCGAAACGATATTGTGAAGGGTTGGTTGGTTGGTAGTAGTAGTTGTTGGTCAGTTTCCTTTCCAGCAATTTCTCTGAGTAAAGACTCGCACTATAACTGTCATATTTTTCATAATCAAGGATTGCTAAAAGCATGGATTGCAAAACAACTTGTTGTTTTCTCTTGGCCAAGGAATGATCACAAAATTCCTGTGTCTCTGCATGATCCAATAAGTTTTTTTCTTCCCTGTCTATTTTATGTTTTATCACCTTTCCGCCTTTCTAAGTTGCAGGAAAAAAGAATAGCTTAAGATTTGTTTCATTACACCTTAAGTTCAATTTCTGCACTTTTCGATGTTTTCTTCAGAAACAGTTATGAGCTTGTATTCTTAAATGATCTGGTTTACCCTGTTTCTTTCACATATGAGCGCATGTCTTAGGAATTCTTAATTGCTCCGGGATCCCACTCATCCACTTCTCCTCTTTGTCAGCATGATGGAATGATTCTCTTTTGCCTTTCATCCCTGATGCTCATTCCGCATTTTCAGCAGACCGAGTATTGTATCCTGTGTGGCTATCCCGCTCCGTATCCCCTTGTGACCAAGAAAACGCTCGCATGCCTCAATCTGTGACTCCATGCCCAATGGTTCAAAACTTATAACACCTTACTGTGCCTCTTTATTCAAGAATCCTACCTCCCTTCCAATCACAGTCAACATTCCCTTGAAGTCAGAAAGCTAGCCTAAAATCATCAACTAAGGTTGAATCTAAAGGAGAGAGCCCTCTCCGATTGCAGGTGGGCTAGAACCTGCAATCAGAAGATTGGTTTGTGGTTACCTCGGTCGTATCCCTAATAGGAGCCTAGGGACAACCTGAGTGATAACACATGATACTATTAATTTCATTGTTACCTTTATGTTTTCAAAGAATTGCAATGAGTTTTTTTATTATTTTATAAATTTTATTTTATTTTTATTTTTATTTTTAGGGTTAGGAGAGGGGTGGAGCTTGTAACCAAGAATTGGATTCGAAGAAGGGAGGGTTTCAAAAGTGGTTAAAATTCATAAGGTGGGGGATCATGAGAGGTTGATAGGGAAATTGTTAGAAGGAGAGGGGAATGTGGTATAGGAGATACTAGTGAGGAGTAGGGGCGGAGGGCGGGCATGATGAAGAATGGTAAGGGTGCTGAGAAGAGGTGAGAATTTTATTCAATGTGGGGGAGAAGGGAAATCCAATTTCTGCTAACTTCCAAGCCCCCATCTCTATTAAGGTTGTGCGGGTTCTTGATGATTTCAAGTGCCTCCCGCACTTTACGTTTGAAATGATATTTTTCGATGGCAATGGCCTTTGTGTCTTCAAAGTAGATTGGCAGTTTTTCTTGCCTGCATGCTCTACTAAAGTTGAAGAACGTGTTCTTTCATTATGGATATTTGCACCATGGTCTTTGAGCCTATTTTGACAGACCTACCTGTTTCCCCTATATAGTTTCCCCATAGGAACAATTGATCATATAAACACCTTTCTGCTGGAGGTGCTCCAGGTTGTCCTTGATATATTTCATTCTTTGTTTGATAGTTGTTAAGGGTTTGAATGAAGTTTTGATATCTTTCCTCATGAAAACTTTAGCTAGCTTCTCAATGACTCCACGAATGTATGGAAGGTAAGCATTAGCAGATGATTGATTTTCAGATTTATCTTTCTTACTTCTGAATCTGGCTTTCTGAATGGCTTTAATGATGTTTTTATTAGTGTATCCTAAGCTAGTGTTAAGTAAGTGATCTCTTCCTTGGTGTGAGTCTCATCCAATATTATACAAGCTCTAGTAAACAGGGTTTGAAGAACACCCATATTTTGAGTTGGGTGGTGGTGTGAATCAACATGAAGGTAATCATCTGTATGTGCCTTCTTTCTAAATACTTTGTGTCCTAGGGAACCATCCTTGTTTCTAATGAGGAGGATGTCCAGGAATGGTATGCAATTGTTATCCTCAACCTCCACTATAAATTTGTGTTAAGTTATTGTATGTTCTATGTTAATAACAGTTTACTTCTTTTCCTTATTATATTCCACAGATTAGCAATCACATGCACATAAGTTAAAGTGTAGATAGAACATTAAACGATCAACAGAAAACAAGCCAAGACAAGAGACAAAAGATGTGGCGGCTAGCCAGGGACAGACCCCACAATGTGTGGGGAAACCCTTTTATCAAATCTTCTTTTATCTTCAATAATTCAGAAAAGAGAAATAGTACAATAAATCTGATTTATATCAACAGTAGCAAATCCTAGATCAACGGCATCAACATTAGCGGCTTCATCATCAAACTAGGGCAGACGATATCTCACAAATCGATCGTCAGATCGGCATGATTCCACCACCAAAAGTTGCTGCTTCCAGAGGAGGTTCAGATGAACCTATAGCACAGTTTATATGAAGAGATCTTGTAGTCCGCGTAGGTCAATATTTACTTCTACAATTGCAGCTTCAGTTTCGACAGCTTTCGGCTTCAAACTAGGGCAGTCAATATCTTGCAAACCGTCTGCTGGATTGACTTGATTCCACCACCAAAATTTGTGGCTTTCAGAGGAGGTTCAGATGAACCTATAGTGCAATTTAGATGAGGATATCTTCTAGTCCATTCAGGTCAATCTTTACTTCTACAGTTGTAGCTTCAGTTTCAGCAGCTTCCAGCTTCACATGTGTGAGAGAGAGACCCTTTTCTGCACAGTAGAGAAGAGACTATTTTCTGTGCAGTGGAGAGAGAGAGATGTGATGAGATGATTGAGTACAAATGAGGAAAATTCCTCTTGTATTTATACACAATGTTGGTGTTTGAATAGATGCGACTGTTGGCCTTCTGAGCCTACATGAGTTGTAGGTCAGCGTGATAATAATTCCATAATCAAAATAAATTCATATCTCCATGAATACTTATCGGAATCGGATGATATTTATATCAATCCTACACCCCTCGATGAGAGGAATCTAATAAAAATATTATCAGCCATGAGTAAGATGACCCACATGAAGTTTTTCCCTGGTTTCCAATCTTAACACTCCCTCTCAACTAGGGAGAACTTCATCTGCAATCTGTCTATCAGTCATTACTATTCATCCATCAAATGCACTGCCCTGTACAACCTAAACCTTGCCCTGCTCTACTCTATTCTGCCTGTTCTACTTTGTCTTGTTTTGCCCTGTACTGATCTGTACTGTGTTGCTCTGTTCTGCTCTACTTTTGTCCAAATTATGAAGAAGAAGAAATGATCGAGGATGTATCATATTAACTCAAAGTTAGTCTCAGAGTATGTACCATTGGTCCCAGACCAGTCTCAACCAACCCAAAGTCAGCGTCACAGTGAGTACAACTCCACTGGTCTCAAACCAGTATCATCCTCCACTAACTCAAGGTCAGCCTCGGAGTGCGTACCACTGGTCCTAGACTAGTCTCAACCAACCCAAAGTCAGCATCATAGTAGGTACCACTCCTACCACTGATCCCAGACCAGTATCATAGTCTCAGAGAGTGTACCATTGGTCCCAGACCAGTCTCAACCGACCTGAAGTCAGCGTCATAGTATGTACCACTCTCACTAGTCCCAAACCAGTACTGCAATGACATGAAGTTAGTCTCAGAGTATGTACCACTAGTCCTAGACTAGTATCATTGATCCCAGATCAATGGAGGCCATCCTAGCGTAGGGAGTACGGTAGATACAATGATGCATCCATCGGTACTACTATGGTCCCTAACTTCATTTCTCTACTCATTGATCAGATGAGAGGTACTTCCCATGAGTCCCAGACTGCATGGGTAGGATGCCTTTGTAGGAGAACTAATCAATCCTATCCTCATAGGAGAACACATCAATCCTGCTACAATTGCCATGGAGAACACATCAATATAGGCCTCATAAGAGAACACATCAATCCTGCTACAATCGCCATGGAGAACACATCAATCCAGGCCTCACAAGAGAACACATCAATCCTACTACAATTGCCATGGAGAACACATCAATCTAGACCTCATAGGAGAACACATCAATCCTACTATAATCACCATGGAGAACACATCAATCTAGGCCTCACAGGAGAACTAATCATCCTGCTACACAGCAGAGCGAATCATCCTATTCCACAAGAAAGCGAATCATCTTGTCCCACAAGAGAGCGAATCATCTTGTTCTAGTGCACACCACCAAGGGAGGGTGAGTCACCCTATGGTCATATGTTGCTCCAGTAAGAACCGCAAGCCCTCAGAGCTCCCAGAGCTCAATGTATGCAACATGCAGGACCCTTGTACAAGGGTTTCTTGACAGCTCCAAGTCATTTGGGAAAATGATAGATTAGATCTTTCCTCGGGGCTTTGACAAGTTGTATTGACCTGTACATCATCTTAATGCAATGGAGCCTCCTTGCTCATCGACTTACCATATCCCAGATGATGTTTATCTATTGGAGCAATCAAATAATATGGGATTCCTCAATAATCGAATCCCACCTCTGGTTGTTACAGAGAATCATAGTGGTATGTGTTCAAACAGCTCATTGAAGAGCTTCCCCAACCAGGCAGCTTCATATGAGATCATACTCGTAGATATGTATCTGGTCTCGGTGGTGCTTATGGCAACTGACTTCTGCTTCCTGCTCATCCATTATATCGAAGCAAAATCCAAAGAGAAGCAACATTAAAAAGTGCTCCAATGATCCTCCACACTACCTACCTAATCAGCAATCATGCAGTTTCATATTTCTGGCAGTGTATCTCAATCCATTAGTAATTGTGCCACAAAGATATCTTAGAAGACTCTTGGCATCAATCCAGTGAGGCACAACCAAATATGAGCTCACAATGCTAATTGCAAAACATATGTTCAGACGGAGGTTCACTAAGAACATCAATGTGAATGAGTTTATGAAACTCAAAGGCATTTCCCAAATCTGGTCTGACATCACTACCATATAACTTCTAAAAGTTAAGATCCTCGAGGTAGTCACAGGCTTGTAGTCCATCACACTGAATCTTTCCAATATCTTTATCACATATTTTCCTTGAGATAGGAAAATTTCCCTTGGCTTCTACCATACTTCAAGTCCTTGGTCCTTCATTTCAAATTCAGAAGCCAACTCCCTCTTACATTTGTGAATGAGAGGGTCTGCACCTGTTAGAAAGAGGTCATCCACATACAACACCAGTATAAGAGGCTTGTCATCTTCAACCTTAAAGTAAAGGTTAGGATCGGCTTCACTCCTAGTGACTCCCAGCTTCATCAAGTAGCTATCGATCCTCTCATACCATGCTCGGGGTGCTTGCTTCAGCCCATAGAGAGCCTTCTTCAACCTACATACATGAGATTTTTTATCATAGATCTCAAATCCTTTGGGTTGCTCCACATAGACCTCTTCTTTGATTGAACCATGCAAGAACACGACCTTGACATCCATCTGATGTAGGTTCCATCCTTGTGAAGCCATAAGGGCTATGATCAAGTGGATGGTCGTATATCTGGAAACAGGTGCAAATGTCACAGTTTATACCTTTCTTCTGGGATAAACCATGAGCAACAAAACAAGCCTTATACTTTTCAGTACTTCCATCTGCTACATGCTTTATCTTGTAAAGCCATTTTGAAGTAACAATTGTCTTGTCCGGGTTCTGGGAACTGCTTCCTAGACATCATTCTCCATAATAGACTCATATTCTATGGTTATAGCATCCTTCCATACTTAATGCTTGACGACATTTGAGAATGAGGAAGGCTCATTTTGTATGATCGTGCTCATGATGGTCAGGTATCCCTGATACCTGTTAGGTTTCTTACTTTGACGAAAGGTTCCTCAGGGTGCAACAACATCATCAAGTATCCCCCTAAGCCATGAAGGCCTCTTCGTAGAAGAGGAAGGCTCATGTGGATGAGGATCAATCGGATCCACGGGTTCTTCTACATCAGGCATTGATTCATCATCCTTTTCTTTCTGTTCCCTGGTGTCGGCTTCTTGAGAGCTCCTCAAAGTCGGAATATTGTCCACCTACTGAGAGCCATATCTTCGTCAAAGGTGACATCATGACTAATCACGACTTCCCTTTGACTTGTGGTGAACATTTCTTCAAGAGTCTTGGAACCCAATGCTTGATGAGGGCATCGATTTTTTACATATACGGTGGTGTTTGTAGTTTCAGCCCTTAGAAACTTCGGAAGTCTTTGATCATGTAGCATGGCATGGACAAATTCCACAATCGTGTGGTTCTTCCTTCCCACCACACCATTCTGCTTAGGAGTATGTGGTGTAGTAGTCTCCCTCTTAATGCCAACCTCAGGTATGCCTGAGTGAACCAACTGTAATATATCAGAGGTCTTGCTTTGGCTTGAGGGGAATGGTCCCCTTTTGAGCTTTCCTTTGGCACATCCTGGACATACACCTTCTTTCTCTATTTGGAATTTGGGGATCCCTGTCACCATTTGGATTACACCAAGTATAGCTTTATAATGAAGGGGCACAAACCTTCGATGCCAAAGTTCAAACTAAAGTGATATGTCATAAGACATGAAACCTAGCGGACTTCCATAAACCTAATATAATGAATCAACACTAAACCCAAGAGTAAAGGCATCTTTAACATTATTTTTCCATATACGTACATTTCCATCGCTGAAGGTTACCTTGTAGCCTTTGTCTTCCATTGTCGAGATGGACACTAGGTTCTTTTTGAGGTCAAGTGCATTTAATACATCCTAGAATTTCTAGCCTTCTTGAATGGTTGTCCTCTTCCTTGATTCCTAGCTCTCCTCTTACCTTTGCTATTGAATTTATCATTCCTTTGATTGCCGTCAGAGGGATTTTGATCATCATCCTGGTGTGAGTCCTTTCTAACAGGGCACTCCCTTGCATAGTGACTTGCTTTATCACAGATGTAACATCATCATTTTCTTCTAGCCTTAGGTCCAACCTTTCCTTTTGATTTAGTCCCGGAATTATTTCTTTTCTTAGCATGAGAAGAAAAGGCAGCAGGAGGACCTTTAGGCATGGGCATTTCTTGCTCTTCTTCCCTTGTTTCTTCTTGAATGCATCTAGCCATTAATTCCTCGAAACCAGGAATTACATTATAGTTCAGAAGAGTAGTCCTAAACATGTACCATTCGGATGGTAATCCTCTAAGAGTCGTGAGTGCCATTTCCTTGTCAGTAATAGCCTCCCCAATAGATAGGAGATCGTTCTAGATCTTGGTTATTCTTAAGAAGTATGCTTTCATACTCTCATCTTTACCCTTCTTGATTTCCCTCAGTTTATTTCTAATAAACAAAACTTGACTTGCATCATTAACTTTAAATAAACTCACCAGTCTATCGTAGATTTCCTTGGAGGTTTCCAGTTTAGAGATGTAGGCCACTAAGTGCTTATCGATAGAGTCCTAGATGATATTCTATTTTGACTTCTTCAGTTTTCCATTTGTTCCATGCAACAATGGATGCATTTGATGGAGGCTCAACAATATTGCCTCTTATGTGGTCCAACACTCCTGGATCTTCTAGGGTTAGATCGATAGACATCTTCCATCCGTGATAGTCATATTTCTTATGAAGCTTGCCTTTGGCAGAGTGTTGAGGACCCCATAGTTCTTTTAGGATAGCCTCGCCAATCTTCTCTTCAGTGATTGCTCTTGCTCTTGCTTGGGCTTTGCCTTCACCTCAGCTCTGATACCATGTTAAGTTATGGCATGTTCTATGCTAATAACAGTTTAATTCTTTTTCTTATAATATTCCATAGATTACAATCACATGTTCATAAAGTAAAGTGTAGATAGAACATTAAACGATCGACAGAAAACAAGCCAAGATAAGAGACACAAGATGTGGCGGCTAGCCAGGGACAAACCCCACAATGTGTGGGGAAACCCTTTGATCAAATCTTCTTTTATCTTCAATAATTCAGCAGAGAGAAATAGTACAATAAATCTGATTTATATCAACAGTAGCAAACCTTAGATCAGTAGCATCAGCATTAGTAGCTTCATCATCAAACTAGGACAGACGATATCTCACAAACTGACCGTCGAATCGACATGATTCCACCACCAAAAGTTGTTGATTCTAGAGGAGGTTTAGATGAACCTACAACGTAGTTTAGATGAAGATATCTTCTAGTCCACGTAGGTCAATCTTTACTTCTGTAGTTGCAGCTTCAGTTTCGGCAGCTTCCGGCTTTAAACTAGGGCAGTCGATATCTTGCAAACTGTCTGTTAGATTGACTTGATTCCACCACCAAAAGTTGCAGCTTTCAGAGGAGGTTTAGATGAACCTATAGTGCAGTTTAGATGAGGAGATATTCTAGTCCACGCAGGTCAATCTTTACTTCTGCAGTTGCAACTTTAGTTTCGGTAGCTTCCGGCTTCACATGTGTGAGAGAGAGACCCTTTTCTGCACAGTAGAGAAGAGACTCTTTTCTGTGCAGTAGAGAGAGAGAGAGAGAGAGAGATGTGATGAGATGAGTGAGTCCAAATGAGGAAAAGTCCCCCCTGTATTTATACACAACGTTGGTGTTTGAATAGATGTGACTATTGGGCTTATGAGCCTACATGAGTTGTAGGTCGGCTTGATAATAATTCCATAATCAAAATAAATTCATATCTCCATGAATACTTATCGGAATCAGATGATATTTATATCAATCCTACACCTCTCAACAAGAGGAATCTAATAAAAATATTATCAGCCATGAATAAGATGACCCACGTGAAGTTTGCTCTGGTTTCTAATTTTAACAATGTGATGTCATTAGACATGCTATTGAGATGGTTTTAAAAAAAAATAAGTTCATCATCCCCATGAGGCCGATCAACACTGATGTCATCCACGACCCTGATCCAAAACTTAGGTTTTAAAGGATAGGTGTTAAGATATTTCTTTTGAAAATTTTCCATGAAGAGATTGGCTACAATAGGTGAGAGAGGTGATCCCATAGCCACTCTTGATGTTTGTTCAAATATTTCCCCTTGGAAGGTGAAGAAAGTGGAACATAGATAGATTTTAGCCAGCTTTGCAACTTGGGGGTCCACCACTTCTTTTACTACTTTGATTGCTTCATTTAAGGGAGTCTTGGTGAAGAGTTGGACCACATCAAAACTAACAATTTTATCACCTAGATCTAGCTTAGCTTGTTTAATGAACTCAACATACTGATTAGTCTTTGATGAAAGAGCTCGTTTTACCAACTAGAGGGGTTAGGGTGCTAGCGACTTACTTTGCTAGTTCATATCTGGGTGCTCCAATGGTATTGACTATAGGCCTGAGCGGGAGATTATTTTTATGAATTTTAAGGGCCCCATAAATACGAGGGGTAATTTCACTATCGGGGGTAAGGCACCTTTTCAGTTTTTCATCCAGATTAGTTTCTTTAATGGCTTTTTTGACTGGCCTTGTAATTTTTGAAATGGGTTTTTTTTTTTCAAGTTTTCTGTAGCTACCACTTGGGTATATGTGGTCTTTCATTTTTTTTATGTATTCCTCACGATTCATCACCACAGTGGAACCTCCTTTTTCAGCCTTTAGAATGACAATGTCATTATTACTCCTTTAGAGTCTGAAGATTGTCCTACCATGACATCCTTTTTTCCTAATGGTCCTCTCTTTTTCATATACATTTATCACTTAAATAGAGACATATCTACCAGGTTTTGATGAATGTATGCAATAGTATGTTTTCTTGTTCATATTTAACTATATACCCTATTGTTTTAATAAAGTTGCAATTGGCTACCGAGTCAGTTTGTTTTCGCAGCTAATCCAGGTTTTCGTAGTTGTCTTCAGTGTTTGCAAGGTTCCAAAGTTCCAGGTCAGCAGTGAAAGGTGTGGATGGATAGAGGATGGCTCCCTTCATGGATACCTTCCTATCCACTCGAAACTATTTACTAAAAGAAGCACTTGAGATCGCGGTCAAACTCCAAGTCAACCGTAGGATTAACGTAGAACAGAATCTGAGATCAGTTGAAACCTTATTGTTTTGCTTTCAGAATAGAAAAACGAAAGTTTAATGATATAAGTTTAGATATCTTAGAGATATTAGGCTTAAAATTTTCATACAATTATGCGAAGAGACCTGCTATAAATCTAATGGTTGCACTATTATTTGGGTGCACTCTGAATGATATGTTTATGAACAGTTTGTGAAATTCTTGTGAATAGAATTGGTTTTTGTGTGCACGCGTTGTGTTGATTTAAAGCTCTAAACTGCTATGTGGAGGGTCCCTACAAAAAGTGGTAGGTTTTAATAAAATACAATCTGATTTCCTTTAATTCTTTAATTGCTCTATTTTGTGTGACAATGCTGCATAATGATCTCGTCGGCGAATTGTTATCTGCATAAGAACTTTAATTTGATTTATACCTAGCTTAGAGTGTTATCTAATTTTCTTTATACCTGACTGCACAGTTTTTTCCTTTGCTTATTATCCAACATAATCGAAGTGTGTTCAATTTACAATATAGATGTTTCTTGGGTTACTTTGTTTGAGCAGAAATTGAACAAGCGAGAAGACCTCTCCTAAAACAAGTGAGTCCAATAGTATTCCTTCCTAGTTGATAGAATAGGTTTCTTTTTGCACTTAGAGAATTAGGAGTTGCAGCATAGAGATTTAAGATCAAAAATCCCAAACAATCTAACATAAGTAAAATCACTCTCACATCATCTACAAACTAATTGGATAGAGATTAATTTCTAGGAAACTTAATCAACATCCCTAAGAATTACGACACTAATACAATTGACAACCACCACCCCCATCTTAAGTTTAGAACTTAACAAATACATAACAACCTAATGAATAACTTCCAAGCACATATTGTGCACCTGTACTTCGTCAGTCTACACACCCTGGTTGACCATTTATGATTGCCAATTCAAGGACATTGAATTGACCAAACATTTTGGCACTGTTGCCGAGGAAGTACAATTAGAAGTAAAAAAAAAAACCCATCGTTAATTTGAAACATGGCATGTGTAGGGATAGAGACTCTAGGGGTAGATTTGTAGGACGAGGAAGAAGTTTAATTCCCACAAATCCACTCACTCCACCATGATTTCGAGATTCCACACCACCTACTCAAACCTGAATTTAATTTAGAGGTCGACAAAGACTTCTTGGAGTCTCAAGATCAGAAATTCAATCCAGAACTTCACCTACTTCTTCTACTGAAGCTATAATTGAAGAAAATCCTACATCCCCAACCACAGGAGCAATATTTGTATCCCCCACTGGTGAACAAATTTTGGGAGAAGAATTAGAAATTCCTAGTGAAGAAGAGGAATTGGAAACTTATTCTGAACAACCATTGATAGAGGAACTAGAAAGATTAGAAGAACACTATCCTAGCTCTGAAGAATCTATCATGGATGAAGAAGGGGAAGGAGAAATACACAATGTCCATGGTGAAGAAGATAGGATTGGAGGTAGAGGAAGAGGAACAGGTAGATGTAGAGGAGGGGGTAGAGGTAGAGGAAATCAAGATCCTTCAGGGTTCCCTATTCTTGATGAAGATACAACCCTCACAATGAAAAATATATCACCCTTGATTCTTCCTAATTTCCACGAGAAAAGAAACAAAGATGTAGAGACATTTGTCTTCGAATTTGAAGTATTATGCAGATCATATGACTATCTACATGATGCTCAAAAGTTTAAATTGTTCCTCGCCACATTAAAAGACTCAACATTAAAATGGTTCATGAGTCCAAGAGTGCATTCCATAACAACATGGGCACAAATGAAAGAGGCTTTTTTAGGAAAGTATAGAGATTATTGTATGCCTAGTAACCTTAAAGATGAAGTCTTCAAAATGACACAAAAAGAAGATGAGAATCTTGAAGAATTGGTAGAAAGGTTTGTTTATAATGTTGAAAGAGAAAAAATGGATAATTTCGATGAAGAAACCCTAAAAGCTCTCTGACTCAGAGCTGTTAAAGATGAATGGATCGATCTCCTTAACCTAACTGGAAAAGGAGATATTTCCCAACTACCATTTGCAGATATTTGTGATTTATGTGTACATATCTCAAGGGGAAAAGCAAGAGTGGGAAAGAGTCCTAGAGACCCTCCCTTATCAAGAATAAACAAGTCTGTAGCTAGGACAGTTAGTAGGGAAGAAATAGGAAATCTGCTTGACATCTTTAAAACAGATATTTTAGGGAGCTTAAGTGAACAAATAGACACCCTTAAAATACAAAACAAGGAAAATTCCAAAAATGTTGCTTTATCTATCTTCTATCCCAAATGTCGGAAGAAACAGGCTTTGAGAGAATGTCCCTTAGACTCAAAAGCCATAGAAACCTTTGTCATATGTGTAGATAATCATGATATAAAGGAATGTCCATCCTTACCAGGTCTTAAGGTTGTATTCAATGATGAAGGAATCTTAGAACTAGTAGACCCTCTCTACTTTATAGCCAAAATACCATGGAAAAAACCCCAACCAAATCAATCACAAGGATTTAGACCATAACAATTTGCCCAGTCTTCACAATGTAATTGGAATTCAGCCTGGCAGCCTTGGGCTTTACCACAACCACAACCTTGGAATCAAGGACGGAAAAGTCCTTATGGATCATGTGCTCAATATCAACAATACTCGCCATCCTACCTTCCACCATAATTCTTAACCCCATCCAATCAAATTCCTCAAGCTAATCAATTGTCACAAGTCATAGTACAGAATCAAAACCCGCAACTTTCCATACCATTTCCACAAAAATCAAATCAACTACCCACTCAACCACTTCCAAATCCTAATAATAAGATACCACAACAACTAGTACACAACATGGAGGGTCAAAATCCTCAAACTTATGTTATAACCCCACTAGACCTAAACAATGTCCAATTAAGGTTTGGAAGAGTATAACCAAAAAACCCTCCTTTTTTCATTTAAAAAACAAAATTTGATCTTCAAAAACATAAAAATCAATCAGAAGAAGGGGAGACTTCTCTCCCTCAAAAAGAAACAAAAAAAATAGAAGAAATTCCAATAGATGCTCCTATCATAGAACAACCTTCAATATCAGTTAAACCACCTTTCCGAGGAAGGTTGAAAATCGATGAAGGAGTAGAGAAACAAACTATCTTGCCTGATTACATTATGATGGATGAATTAAGAAATGTTTGTATTGAGATTCCTTTATTACAAGCCATAAAAGAAATACCAATTTTTTCAAAAACAATTAAGTACATGATGATCAGGGAGAAGAAGAAAAGATACAAAAATAATTCAGTTAGTCAGAAAAATTGCAAACATTATGATGGGGAAGGCGAAATTCAAAAATATTTAGACCCACGAAGCCCCATTGTAAACCACCTCTCCGAGGAAGGTTGAAAATCGATGAAGGAGTAGAGTAACAAATTATCTTTCCTGATTACATTATGATGGAAGAATTGAGAAATGTTGTATTAAGATTCCTTTATTACAACCATAAAAGAAATACCAATTTTTTCAAAAACAATTAAGTACATGACGATCAGGGAGAAGAAGAAAAGATACAAAAAGAATTCAATTAGTCCAGAAAATTGCAAACATTATGATGGGGAAGGCGAAAATTCAAAAATATTTAGACCCAAGAAGCCCCATTGTAAAAATTCACATCAATGGAACTAAAATACCAAACACACTGATTGACCTAGGAGCAGCCATAAACATAATGAGCAAACAAGTTATGGACATACTTAGGCTTCCTAACCTTCAATACACACCAACCTTATTGCAATTAGTAGATAGATCTATTATTAAACCAGATGGTGTGTTAGAGGATGTTTGTGTATCTTTAGATTCTTGGGAATATCTTGTTCATTTCATGGTCTTAACACCCAAGAACAATCCAGGAGGACATCCATTAATTCTAGGAAGGCCTAAGTTGGCTATGGTTGATGCTTTTATTGGCTGTAGGTCAGTGATATGTTTATCTGAGACATAAATTCTACAAAGAAATTTACATTATACCCCCTTGCAAGAACAACAATAGATACAGAAACTAAAGAATGGATAGAAGATGGAGAAGATATACAACCTATTTTTGTCATTGAACAAGTAAAATAGGAAGACAAACTTCTAAATTTACTAGAAAATAATGAATCTTCCTCACATTATGAGTGTATTCGAAATGAATATCTCTCCTCTAAACAAATATCATTGTTGTCCATGGAAAAATTTGGGAATTCCTTCTTTCCAGGAAAAACTTTGAATGTCAATGAAAACTTGGAAGACATGCAAAAGAAGCAATTGATAGAAATTTTATAGAAACATTCTTCTTCTTTTGCATGGGAATACACTGACATGAGAGGGATTGATCCTAAAACTTCCATACATCATATCTACATCGAACAAAATGCAATACCAGTTAGACAACCTTAGTGAAGAATGAACCTAAATCTAAAAGAAATTGTTAAGGAAGAATTGCAAAAATTATTAAATGTAAATTTAATCTATCCAATATCTGATAGTTAGTGGGTTTCACCCCTAGTAATCGTCCCTAAAAATAATGGAAAATGAAGAGTATGCATTGATTACAAGGAGTTGAATAAAGCAACATTAACGATCACATTTCGTTACCTTTCATAGACTAGGTCTTAGATACTTTAGTAGGAAAAAAATATTTTTCCTTCTTGGATGGGTTCAGTGGATACAACCAGATTCAGGTGGCCCCTGAACATTAGGATAAAACCACATTCACTTCTACATGGGGAACTTATGCTTACCGGGTACTTCCCTTTGGGTTATGTAATGCTCCAGCAACATTCCAAAGGGAAGTCCTTTGCATTTTCTCTGACCTTATCCATGATTGTGTGGAAGTGTACATGGATGATTTCATAGTCTATGGGGATTCTTTCAATGAAGCACTAGAAAACCTAGAGAAAGTCTTAATAAGATGTCAAGAAACAAACCTCTCATTAAGCCATGAAAAATGTTTCATGATGTTTAACGAGGGAATTGTTTTAGGTCACCATATTTTTAGAGATGGAATTAAGGTAGACTCATCTAAGGTGGAAGTCATTTCCAAGTTATCAGTGCCAAGTTGTCAAAAGGATTTTAGAAGTTTTCTCAGTTTTACCGGATACTATAGAAGATTTATAGAAAACTTTACAAAAATTGCATCCCCACTCTCTAAATTACTCAACAAAGATTGTGAATTTAATTGGGATTTTGAATGCCAAGTTACCTTTGAAACATTGAAAAAGAGAATTTCTGAAGCACCCATATTAAAAGGACCTAACTGGAAATTTCCTTTCCATATCTCAATAGATGCTTCAGATTCAACCTTAGGAGTTTTTTTAGGAAAAAAAGATCTCACTTCTTATGCCATTTATTATACTAGTAAAAATTTGACCCCTACAGAGTTAAATTATACTGTAACTGAGAAGGAGTTCTTAGTTGTAATTCATGCCATTAATAAATTTAGACATTATATAACTAGCTATGAAACCTTTGTCCACGCAGACCATTCTTCCATTAGATACCTAATGAATAAACCAGTCACTAATGGAAGAATAACTAGATGGCTCCTACTTTACAAGAATTCAACATAACCATTCTAGATAGGCCAGGAAAACAGAACACAATTGCCAATTTTCTATCTAGAATACAAAATGAAAACAATGATCGACCCGTAGAAGATAAATTTCCTGATTAATATCTTTTTGCAGTGTCTACTAAATCACCTTGGTATGTAGATATTGCTAACTATTTGGCCACAGGAAAAATGCCATTTCATTTATCTCCTAGAGAAAAAAGAAGAATAGTCCACAATAACACATCCTATTCATGGATAAATGAGGAATTATATAAGACAGGACCATACCTCATCATTAGAAGATGTGTTGGGGACGATGAAATACTAGAGATACTAAAATCTTGCCACAATGAGCCATGTGGAGGACATTTTTCTAACAAGAGAACTACTTAGAAAATCCTACTTTTAGGATATTATTGGCCTTCCATTTTCAGGGACACGAAGGAATATGTTAAAATATGTGAAAGTTGTCAAAGAATGGGAAAACCTACTCTTTCAAATGAGATGCCACTGCAACCATAGGTACTTATCGAACCATTTGAAAAATGGGCACTAGATTTTGTTGGACCAATCAGCCCACCTTCAAAGCAAAAGAAGTATATGATGGTATGTATTGATTATGTCACTACATGGGTAGAAGCTAAAGCACTTCCTTTTACTACTAAAAATATTGTAGTTTAATTTCTTTTTGAGGATATTTTTATTCATTTTAGCGTTCCAAGAGAAACTGTAATAGATCAAGGGATATAGTTCACATCCAGACTAGTGCAGAAGCTTGTGGACCAATACAAGATAAAACATCGGAAGTCAACTCCATACATCCACAATCCAATGGACAAGTTAAGTCCACAGATAAGGTGATCGAGGCTATCCTTACAAAGGTTGTACCTCTACACAGAAAAGACTGGGTGGAAAATATTCCAGAAGCCTTATGGGCCTATAGGACTACATGGAGGAATACTACAGGACATACTCCCTATAAACTTGTTTATGGGAAGCAAATATTACTTCTAATAGAGTTCCAGATCTAGACCTATAAGACAACAGTCCAGTTAGATCTTGACTTGTCAGAAGCCCAGAAGCAAAGGATGACACAATTAAATGATCTCGATGAAATCAGACAAGAGGCCTTCCAGAGGACCAGCTTAGTGAAACAATAGAGGTCAATATGGCATGATAAGTACATTAAAGAAAGGAAATTTCATCCAGGAGAATAGGCATTGCTCTTTGATTCAAAATTAAAAAAATTTCAAGGGAAATTCCAAACCCATTGGCTTGAACCTTATGGGGTTGAGAATGTCTTTGACAGTGGTGTAGTTAGAATTAGGACTATTGACAAAGAAAGAACTCCTCTATTAGTAAATGGACCTCGACTCAAGCTTTACCAAAAACCATTAACAAGAGAGGAATTTGTTAAAATATTTTAGGATAGTTCAGAACTGAAGATGGTCAAGAAGAATTATTCTTCTTTCCCACCTTAGAAATTTTCATTCAGTTTGTTCTTCAAATTAAATATATATATATATATATATAACAGCAACAAAAACAAAACAAAACAAAATTGTATAAACATGAAAACCAACATGTTGTTGGCATATTTATACAAAAAATTTAAAGTGAAAACCAATTTGTTGGCCATTCGAATTTTCTTTTCAAAAGGAAACAAAACAATAAAGTTCATCTATTAAAATCTTTCTTTCTCTTAAGCTACAAAAACAACAACTTTCCGCAACTTGAACTAATTTCCGTAGCTTGGACAAGTTTCCGCAACTAAACAAATTTTTGCAACCTAATAATTTTGGAGTCTATAAGGATGCTTGGTGATCTGGATTAAAGGACAATTGACAACAAGGCACGTGCAGGAGATTAAAGGACAACAAATAAGGTTAGCAACAGAAAATTAATGGTACATGTTGCTTTAATTTAACAATAGGGAAGGTTATATAGCATGTATGAGTAAGAAGATATAGTACTAAAGTGCCATCATTATAACCTAAGGGTAATGGCCGCCTAACAAAATATCATATGCCACCACTCTAAAAGTCATGTCATGACCTTGTGCCAAATATGCCAAATTAATTACCAAATCATAAGTTTGAATGCACCTAACAGTCGAATTCATTCCTATAATCATTTTGATAACCCATCCGCTATTCCCTATTCCTACACTCCTCTGATCTTTTACAGCCACTCCATCTTTCCACCAACTAGCAAACCCTACCAGTCTCATTTTCCTATCAAGGTAGCCAATCTTTGAGGCAAATCATCCTTCAGCATGGGGGTAATTGTTCGAACTGAACCAGTAAGGAAGCAGTTCCTAGAGGGGTACCCACAAACTAGGGAGTTGTTGCAAAGAAGACAATGGCTGCAGTTCATTGAGAAATTTAGCGGCTTCCACAACGAGGTAACCAAGACATTTGTGTGCAAATTTTATGCAATGGAGGCCAAAATTGGGGGCATAAAACTTGCAGTAACAGAGTCTATGATTGCTAAGGCCACCGAGCTGCCAAGACATGGAGAAAAATGGTTTAAAAACAGAGAGATTAACAACGAGGACTGGAAGGTTTTCCTCAAGAATCTGAACATGGACACAACGGTCTACAAAAAAGGTATTCCAAGCTCTGTGCTTAAAAACAAATGGAGAAATTTATTACTTGTGCTTCAGAAGTTTATAACTTGTGAAGGTAGGTTTGGGTAAATGTATTTTTATCAAGTTAGAATGATGTTGCACTTCCTTGAGGATCATCAGATGAACCTCCCCTATTTTCTCTTGAATAGCCTTAGGAAAATGGCTACAAATGTTCAAAAGAAAATTCAATTCATAGAAAATGCCATGTATAATCATGGTCTGGTAAAACTATTGGTTGAATAGCACTTCCAAAGTATAGGGGATGACTGGGAGAGTTTCCTAATAAGGAACCATTTTGAGGAAAAATCCCCAGAAAAACCAAGTAGTAGTAGGGCCTTTAGAGGGAGAAATAGAACCATAGAAATGATAAATGAACAAGCACCTCAAACTCAAACATAGGTAACAGAAGAAGAGATGCCTATAGTAAAAATTTTGCAGAGAATGAAGAGGGGAAACCCTAGAAGAAAGAAAGTCAGCCCCAGTAAAGAAGAATTATTACAAACCAAAACCTCTCTTCTAGAGGAAAAATCAGAGCATAAGAGGAGGAAAGTGTAGAAAACACAAACCCCGGGGTTGAGAAGGAGCACAAGGTTTAACACAATTCTACAAACAACCTCAAAAACTACAGAATACATTAACCTTGAGGAAAATGAGCTAAATGAAAAGGAGCCAATTGAAGAGGAGCCAACAGAGAATACTCCAACGGAGATTGAGCCAACAGAGAACACTCCAACAGAGATTGAGCCAACAGAGGACGAGCCAATAGAGGATGAGCCATTTGAAAGCCCTGGGAATTCTCCAAAAGGGTCACAGAGATCATCACCATAGCCATACAACTCACCTCTAGGAAGCCCGATACATAGTCTAGGAATTGACCCTGCACAACTGGAAATATAAAACTACATAGAGTCACTAGAAAGGAAGGCAACAATAAAAAAGGAAACAACACAAAGCCCTGGAGAAGGAAGTAACTAAGTGAATGAAAAATCGATCTCAAACATCTTGAAGCAGGCAATATTTGAACTAGAAACACTGAATCGATATCTTAAAAATGAAAATCAATTCCTGAAGACACAGAGTGAGATACAGATTGGCAAGAGTGACAATCTGATCCTACATCTAAGCTTGTGGTATAAGAAAAACAAGAAGTTGAAGAAAGAGAACATAATTATGCAGAGAGAGATAATTAGTTAAAGTACAAATTTCTAATGAGGAAGCCTAGAATGCCAATCTCTACCAAAAAGAAGAAAACAGTGAAACAGGAAGATGACAAACAAGAGGCACAAGCAAGGATAAGGAAGAAGTGTATGAGGACATATAACATCTCCAGTCTGGGGGAATGTAGAGTCTGAAGATTGTCCTACCATGACATCCTTTTTGCTTAATGATCCTCTCTTTTTCATATATATTTATCACTTAAATAAAGCCATATCTACCAGGTTTTGAGGAAGGTATGCAATAATATGTTTTCTTGTTCATATTTAACTATATACCCTATTGTTTTATTAAAGTTGCAATTGGCTAGCGAATCATCTTGTTTCTGCAGCTAATCCAGGTTTCCGTAGCTGTCTTCATTATTCGCAAGGTTCTAGAGTTCCAGGTCAACAGCGAAAGGTGTGGATGGATAAAGGATGGACCCCTCATGGATACCTTCCTATCCACTCGAAACTGTTTGCTAAAAGAAGTACAGGAGATCGCGGTCAAACTCCAAGTCAACCGCCAGATTAACGGAGAATAGAATTCAAGATTAGTTGAAACCTTATCGTTTTGCTTTTGGAATAGCAAAACGACACTTTAAAGATATAAGTTTAGATAGGTTAGAGGTATTAGGCTTAAAATCTTCATACATTTATGCCAAGAGACTTGCTATAAAGCTAATGGACGCATTGTTATTTGGGTGTGCGCCAAATGATATGTTTATCAACAGTTTGTGAATTTCATGTGAATAGAATTCGTTTTTGTGTGCAAGTGTTGTGTTGATTGGAAGCTCTAAATTGCTACATGGAGGGCCCCTATAAACAGTGGCAAGTTTTAATAAAATATAATTCGATTTCCTTTAATTCTTCAATTTCTTTGTTATGT
Source organism: Pinus taeda (assembly GCA_000404065.3). Taxonomy (NCBI): domain Eukaryota; kingdom Viridiplantae; phylum Streptophyta; class Pinopsida; order Pinales; family Pinaceae; genus Pinus; species Pinus taeda. The sequence goes on along the minus strand of APFE030363734.1, from coordinate 8,345 downwards.
GTGACAATGCTGCATAATGATCTCGTCAACAAATTGTTATCTACATAAGAACTTTAATTTGCTTTATGCCTAGCTTAGACTGTTATCTAATTTTTTTATACTTGGTACTGCACAGTTCTTTCCTTTGCTTATTATCCAACATAATTGAAGTGTGTTCAATTTACAACATAGATGTTGCTTGGGATACTTTGTTTGAGCAGAAATTGAACAAGCAAGAAGACCTCTCCTAAAACAATCGAGTTCAATAGTATTCCTTCCTAGCTAATAGAATAGGTTTATTTTTGCACTTGGAGAATTAGGAGCTGCAGCATGGATATTTAATATCAAAATTCCCAAACAATCTAACATAAGTAAAATCACTCTCACATCATCTACAAACTAATTGGATAGAGATTAATTCTTAGGAAACTTAATCAACATCCCTAAGAATTACGACACTAATACAATTGACAACCACCGCCCCCATCTTAAGTTTAGATCTTAAAAAATACATAACAACCTAATGAATAACTTCTAAGCACATATTCTTCACTTGTACTTCATCAGTCTACGCACCTTGGTTGAAAATTTATGATTTCCAATTCTAGGACATTGAATTGACCAAACAACTCCTCAGGCTTTTTAGGGCTTTCAACTGCTCATGGTTTAGATTTCTTTTCGGGGGGTCTAGATCTCCTTAGGATGATAGTGCACTCTTGTCTAATAAGCTATTTATATTCATCATTAAGAGTTTATCTTCATCATTTCTTTCATCCTCTTGCAAAATGATTCTTTTGGCACCAATGGAAAAACAATTCTTCAAATTCCTCCTGCAAAACTATCAATTATGAGTTTAGAGAGCTAGTGATATTAGTTTTACAAAATTACTAATTTAAACTCTTATAACTCTTGTTCTTACAACAAATTTCAAAAATAGAGAGGAAATTTCCTTAGAACTCTTACTAGCCTTGAATATTTCTCCTTCAAATGTTCCTACCAATTAGTTAGTGGAATGGGTGGTGCTTACATCACCACTTAAGTGAAATGATAATATTTCCTCAAATTTCTACCTCTAAGATTCCTACTTTTATCCATGCACACTATATGACCTGAAAATACCTATAGAGGGTAGAGCTCACCACAAGTTATCTAGGCCGCATGTGTAGGTTCTTACCTTTCGTCTTTAATATCCAACCCTCTCGGAGTCAGAAATGCATTTACAACTAGATATTAGTGTGGTAGTGATATTTGACTGCCTCCCCGACAATGATGCCAAAATGTTGGGTAAATTAATTCCTTTATAAAAAAACAACTAATCACCCGAACACTAATTATCAATCCGAGGAACAACTTTTTGTTTCAAGGCAATCTGCAAATTATATGCAAGCAACTACCAACAACTAACACTGGTTTTACATGATTGTGTTCTACACTATCAAGCTCATTCGACAAGAAATAAAATGTAAGACTTGAAAAACAATACTAAATTTAAAAAGAAGAAAGTAAATGACAGGAAATAATTATGCTAATTACACGGTTTGAATCAATACTAAATTAAACCATGCCTTGCTGAAATGGAAATTTAATCTATTGCAACCAACATAATTCAAATGGTAATCTAGAGCATCAAATTAATGAAATCTAGAAATTGCAGGAAACAACAAATCTAGAAAATGTAGCATGCAACAAATTACTTAAAAAAGAAAAAGAAAATTTACTTTAAGGAACAACAATTGAAATTCAAAGAAATAAGCACATAACTAAACTACTTTAGATGTTCAAGGAAACACCTCATCCAAGGTAGTGGGCCCAACTTCCCAAGAGTCAGTTCTTCCTTGAAAAATAATTCAGATTAGATTGCGAATAAGAGATGTAGAACTCAATGGATAACTTCCTTCATTAAAATATCTCAGAGAAATAATTACACCAGAATCAAATTCTTAGCTTTGCCTCAAATTCAATAATTGTCCATCCCCCCTCTTTGATCTTTGTTTTCTTTAAATACACAAATATTAAAGAGAAGTTACAACTATAATGATTAAAAAATGATTTCCCCTTAGAAAGTTGGATTGATTACATAATGTTAGTAAACAAGACCAGATCTAAATGATCTCTCCACCATGATTCAGTTGGGACAATTCGAATATGGTATTGCAATTGGGAGACTTTGGAAAATGTCCACAACAACAAATATGATAAAATCACTTTCAAAGGACCTTACATTTCTCTCAATCTAGACCGAAGTTTCGCACGCTACTTATAGGAAAACTAATTTGGTTTGTTCTACACAAAAACATGTTCCAAATTTTCAAGATTCATCTTCATTTGCCTGAAAAGTCCAACGCAAAACTATCACTTTTTATCCCAGCTAATTTCTAAGTTGGAATATTTGACTATGAGTTGGAGATCAAATTTGCAATCTGGAAGAGATCTTGAAGGCTAAAATAGTTAATGATGTTATAACGAATTCATCAATAAACCATTATTAGAAAAATCATGTGTAATAATCATCAATTTATTAAAAATAAAGGAAAATAAACATCACTAATCCACAAGAGCATGAATAATTATAAAATGGAATTAAATGACAAAGTATGATAAATTATGATAAATAACGTGATAAAAAATGGTGGAAATGGATGAAATAGATATCAATGAATGGTAATAATAATGACAATTTATTGGCCCAACACCTCCTTGACCGAGAAAATTCAAAGGTCCATAGTCATAATTATACCTTACTCCAATCTTCCTAAAGGATTACGCACTATTCCACCCAAAGGTGATCAGCTTAAACCTATTTCCTTCTCCCCTTTCCTCTTCTCTAGGTCTAGTCCTCTAGGTCACCTAGGGAATCAAATATCTCATGATTTAGTCATATAAAGACTTCAATTTTTGGTCCACAACTAGATTGGTGTGTCCTCAAGAAGCCCTTGAAATTTCATGAAATTCTGATGGTGGGATCTTGAGATATCACAAGCCCTAGCTCGAAGACCAATTCTTGCCCTTGGTTTCCCTTAGGCTATAAACCTCATTAGGATCCTTGCATTTCATTTCATTAAAAATTCATTCATTAATCCCTTTCCCCTCCCTAATTAGGTCAAACATATCATTGGTTGCTAAATCCTATCTCCTTGACTGAACCTTGGGTCCACTTAGTTCTATGTGGTCCCATGCACTATCAAGGTTAATTTTTCAAACATCACTCGAAACCCAAATTTCCACAAGAATTCTAGGACTTAGAGATATCCTTTATAAAACACATACTGAAAACCTAACCGTAGAAATTTTCCCTAAGCCCTTCCTAGAGAGCCTACCATATTTTCTTCCAAGACAAACAAACCACATATTTGAGCCTCTCTTGTGAATAAGCTTCCAGGAGCACCCCTCGCCCCATTATTGGTCCATCCATTTCTTGATCGTTATAATAAAGGGTCTCCTCCCATCGGTGAAAATCTGTAAAACTAGGGATCCTTAGTTGAGGTGATAGTGAGCTATCACTCCATTATTCCCCTTAGTCTAGTAGTAAGCCTTCAAGGATCTGCTTTTAGGACCCCTGCTAGTTTGCGCAGTAACAAGGCCAAAGAAGGCTTTCTCATTCTCCTTGCTTACATGAGAAGTGACAGTGATGTTGTTAGGTCCCTATAATACTATTTATTCCCCCATTACTATTGTCATTGTATCCCTTATTGTTATTGTTGTGCCCCTATTGTCCCCATATTGTTATTATTGTGCCCCATAGAAGCCCACTATGTTTATTGTTGTGTGCTTATATTATTATTGTTATGCCAATTTTGATTATATTGTGACCCCTTAGACTCTTATATATATAAAGGAGGTTTTTTCATTTTTATCATCCAAGAATTGTTCATTTGTGTAATGTAAAGGAGGTCACCCCCTCGAAGAGGCTAATTCTAAAGTCGTTGATCTATCTTTTCTATATTTTTGTGAGTTGGTTTCTTAACGGAGGTGCACTTTCCTTGGCTAGAGATGTATGATTCTATGTTGTATCCTCTTATGTGAATTAATCCAATATGGATGAATTTGTTTTCCCCTCCCAAAAGATTGAAATTGTCATGAAATATATATGTCACCATAGATCCACTAACCATATTCTTTTCCAAATGTCTCTATTCAGTACAAAATTCTAATACAAATTAGAGGAAATGAAAGTATTTATTACTAAAGGAGCCACAATCCTGAGAATGTTTCTTGATAGTTAGCTTAGTATAATTTCCTGATCAATAACTTGTTATACAATTTGTTCCTCATGTTTGTGTGAAATGTATAAATATGTATATTTTGATGTTTTTGTTGGCAGTATAATGTAATTCTCATTTTTGGAAGGCACCTAATATTCTTTCCCTTGAATTGGTATTTTTCTAGGCATTGAGTCTTTCAAAATTGAGGGACTCTATATATTTCCAAGAGCATGGTACTAATCCTGGCTTATACATCATTTAATTTATGTCTAGCACACTTACTTGGGATGCAGCAGGGATCACTTTGAAGAAAGTGGTTCAACCATTGTCATCACCATACTCAATCCTCCATTCATCATTGAAGTTCTCAATATTCAAGGTAACATTAAACTCCTTATTCAATTGCCACAGAAGAATTTTTCTCAATTCATCCAATTTGCACATTAAAACAAATATATATTTAAAATCTAATTTCAAATTAAGACACATAAACTTGACCATGGGTTTTCTGCATTCCTAAAATTGGTATTGTCAAATCTATTATTTGCTTTTCACCTTGGGAAATTTTTAAGTAGAATAAGATGCATTAATATACCATAACAATATTGCTTAATATTATTATTTACAATTAGAGTGAATATCTCATCATATAGACAAGATACATGAAAAGTATCACTAATATTTTAAACCTGACAACACAAAATATTTGTCAAATTTGTCATGGTAACAAAGGATATAAAGTCAAAGAACAAGGGGTGTAGTGTTAATACATGGATACCATTTTGGACATTTTCAACGGTGCACAAGCAATGTTGAATGGAGTAGCTATATCATTACTATAACTAGGTGATAATCCTAGAATTGTTAGGCTTCTGCTTTTCTTCTCCTTTTCCATAGGTGTATGCTACTATGGATCTTCAACACACAAAAAGAAAAGAAAAAAAACGTTGCTATGACTAAACTTCAACTCCTCATGACAACCATTGATGTCCCAATTATGAGAATCCATCAAAGAAATATATGTAGAGTTAAATTGTCACATTATCAACAAAAGCACTTGTGGCGAAAGTTTCAAGAAATTTTTTTATATAAGATATTATGCTAATATGAGGACAAAGGAGCAACTAAAACCTAACTAGTTAATGAAATATTAAATGCATTGTTTGAACAAATTTTCCAAATCTATCATGGACTTGGATTCATTCTCAAATAGGCATGGGAAATATACATTGCAATGCAAAAAGGGAAATTTATTAGAAACATATGAATGCATTGTTTGAACAGTTTTTCCAAATCTCTCATGTCCGTGGATTCATGCTTAAATAGGCATGGGCAGTATACATTGTGTTGCATAAAGAGAAATATATTAGAAACATATGAAACTTGTATATCGACTCCAATATATGCTTTGTTATGATTAGTATTTAACCATATAATGTTCATCATAGGCTTTACATCGAAGTTGAAAGGCTAGTTAGGTTTTTCCAATTCTTAATAAGAAGTTTTGCAAATGCCTTTAATCTATTACATTAGGCACTTTAGTCATGGACTATAAACATCTTTATATTATTTGAATAATATAATCCCTTCATGAAAAGAGTAACTTTCTAGGAAATTATAGAACAAATATATACTGCTTTTTGATCAAGAATTTATATTTTCATAATCCACTTTGAACATGGACTTTAAGCAATTTTACATTATCTGAAAATATAGCCCCTTCATGAAAGAAATAACTGACAAGGACATTATAGAACAAATATGTACTGTGGACAAGTTCATAGTTTTTGAATTTATTTCAGAAGGGCTTCAAACTTTGTTATGAAACCAGTTCACAAAATGATAGAAAAGATAGATCAATGCCTTAGAATTCAACCTCTTAAAGGGGGAAACCTCCTTTACATTACACAAATGAATGATTCTTTGATGATTCAAATGACAAAACCTCCTTTCTATATATAGGAGTCTAAGGAGTCACAATATAACCCAGCCGACCTAACAATAATAATATAAAGGCACAAAAATAACAATAGAGGGATTTTATGGGGCATAGTAATAACAATACGGGGACAATAGGGGCACAACAATATTAATAAGGGATAGAACTACAATAGTAATGGGGTAATCACTAGTATTATAGGGACCTAGCATGCCCCTCTCCTTCAAAAATGTGTTGTCCTCAATGCTTGAGTACTTCTGGATGCTTCTGTATAAAATTCTCATCCTCCCATGTGGAATCTTCAGTGGAAAAGTTCTTCCACTTTATGAGATACTCCGAAATTGATCGATTTCGTAGCTGTTGAGTTCTTGTTTCTGTGACTACTTCCGATTCCAATATAATTTTTCTTTCCTCGTTAAGTTCTGGCAATATTGTTTGAACTGGGAGCTTGTCACCTATAACCTTCTTTAAACATGAAACATGGAATTCTGGGTGCACTCAAGAAGCTGCAGGAAGCTCCAATTTGTATACCATAGTACCAATCTTTTGCAACACCTTGTACAGACCATAATACTTTGGTGATAATTTATTATCCTTCTTAGCTTGCTTTAGGGACATTTGCTTATATGGTTGTAGCCGTAGGAATACCCAATCACCTACATCAAAACTTCTTTCACTGGGATGTTGATCTACCTGTTGTTTCATTCTATTCTATGCCAACACGAGGTTATCCTTTAAGAGTTGGCGGACTTGTTGTTGATGTTCAATGTGATGTTCCACTGCGTGAACCTTAGAATTTTCTCTTAAATATGATGTGATGGATGGTGGTTGATACCCCATAAAGTGCCATAAATGGGGTCATTTTTGTTGCTGTATGGAAGGAAGTGTTATACCACCATTCAGCCAGAGGCAACCATTTGACCCATTGTGTCTGTTTATCAGATACAAAGCAACGGAGATATCCTTCCAAAAATTTGTTTACTATCTCAGTTTTCCCATCAGATTAAGGATGATAAGATGAGCTATGAGCTAACTGAGTACCGAGACAAGAAAATAATTATGTCCAAAAATTTCCAGTGAAAATGGGATCTCTGTCACTTACAATAATCTTTGGGTTTCCATGTAGCTTTTGAATTGTTTCCATAAATGCAAATTGTATTGGCTTTAAATGGATGCAATAATGCACAAAAAGTGTGCATAATTGGTAAGTCTGTCAACTACCACCATGATGACACTCTTTCCTTCAGACTTGGGTAAACCTGTGGTAAAATCCATTGAAACCTCCTCCCAATGTTGGCTTGGAATGGATAAAGGTTGTAATAGACATGGGGTCTTAATTGTTTCAACTTTATTTTGTGGGCAAACCAAACATTCCACCACAAACTTTTGAATATCCAATTTAAGGTCATCCCAAAAAAATTCCTTCTTAAACTTGTGGTAAGTTTTAAAAAATCCTGAGTGCCCTCCTAAGGGAGAAGTGTGCAATTCCATAAGAATCTTTTGTTTGATTTGGGAATTATTACAGAGGTATAATCAATCTTTGTACCATAACGAATCATTTTTCCATCTAAATGTATCAGATGTACTGGAATCTTGCTGTAACTTTCAAATCAGTGCCTACACTTCTTCATCATTCTTCCATTCCTCCCTTGCTTCGTTTATGCAATTTGGTTTGATAATATAAATGGCACACGACAATGCTTCCACATCCTCATCCTTTCTTGAGAGTGCATCTGCCACCACATTTTGCTTCCCTTTTTTGTAAATGATTTCAAAGTCATAACCCAACATCTTTGTGACCCACTTTTGTTGCTCTTCAGAGGATAATCTTTGTTCTAAAAAGTATTTTAAGGCTATCATGATCCATTTTTACCTTGAAGTGTCTTCCCATTAGGTAGGGTCGCCATTTCTTAAGTGCATGGAGTATTGCCAACATTTCCTTCTCATAAATAGCTTTGTGAAAAAACTTTCCCTTGATTGGATGACTTTCAAAAGCAATGGGTCTTTCATCTTGCATTAGAACAACACCAATTCCATTTCCTGAAGCATCACATTCCACAATAAAGGTTTTTGTGAAGTCTGGTGTAGCTAAGACCGGTACTTCGCACATTGCCTCTTTAAGATGTTCAAAGTCCTTTGTTGCTTCTAGAGTCCATGAAAATGCATCTTTCTTCAATAATGTTGTTAGAGGTGCTTCTATTCTTCCATAATTCTTAACAAACTTG
>APFE030363733.1:0-14283 GCA_000404065.3 Pinus taeda | reverse complement strand
TGGAGCTCATCCGGATCAACAAGCCTGGACTACTACAACAAGCATTGGACCTAAGGTAAGATCGAGAACATTTGATTTCTTGTAAAATGATATGTATCTAGAGAAGGATAGCTCTTATTTGGTTTGTTTGTCATTAGAGAGTCTTAGACTCCTAGGAAGGTTAGATTTGCCCGCAAGTATAACTCATTCCGCGTGACAATGATCTAAAAGGAGGAGATGATAGAAGAAGAATAGATGCTCTTAATGATCGTGAAGAAGGCCATCATCCTTAAAAGAAGTCAAGGAACTCCAGATATGAAAATAATATTGTTTCTAGTCAATATGAATATATTCTTATTTCTGCCCTTTTTAGTTCTTCCCCTCCAGATTCGCATGATAGTTGGTTGGTAGATGGTGGGGCTTCTAGAAAAATCTCTAGGTATAAGGAATTCCTCTCAAATCTGGTTGAGATGGAGGCAAGTCTAAAGATCATTCTTGGGGAGAACTCTACATATCCAGTGAAGGGCTTTGGTTCGGTCAAATTTCATTTGGACTTTGGGGAATCCGTTCTTCTTCATGAAGTTATGTATGTTCCGAGACTAAAGAAGAAATTGGTAATGTATATCCACCTTGGAAGATAAAGGAATGAGATTAGCATTCATAAGAGGAAAGGTTCTTACCTAGCCTACGGAATCTCGTATGAGAAATGCTTTTACCTTGGGATCTAGAATTGAAGGAATCTATACAGTCAATGGAAGACTTCTGATAGCAATGGTCCACAACACCAATCATCAAAGTGAGTTATGGAACCAAAGGTTGGCACATATACATTATGAAGTCCTATGAAAATTGAAGAAGTTAGTCTCTAGGATACCTGATGTTCGAGCTAGTCATGATGGAGTATGTCTAGGATGTGCTAGTGGAAAGAAGACAAGGGGGCCATTCCCCTCCAGCAAGAACAAGACTGATGGTATTCTTCAACTTATTCATTCTTACCCATGTGGACCCATGCCATTTCCTCTCTTAGTGGCCATCTCTACTACATAACCTTTATTTATTATTTTTCTAGGAAGACATGTATATACTACTTGAAGCATAAGGATGAGGCTTTTGATATGTTCAAGGACTTCAAGGTGTTGATAGAAAATCAAACAGGGAATAAATTCAAAGTCTTGAGGTCCAACAATGGTGGAGAATATATGTCAAATGAGTTTGTTGAATTTAGAAATCAAGTTGGAATCAAGAAGGAAACTATTGTATTATAATCCCGAGCATAACTGAATGGTTGAAAGAAAGAACATGTTCGTTTTGGAAGTATCCCTAGCCATGTTGCATGTTAAAAAATGTCGAAGTTCCTTTGGGGAGAAGCAACAAATACAATGGTATATGTTCAAAACAGGGTTCCTCATCAAGCCTTGGATAATAAGACTCCCAAATGAGTGTTCACAAGTGTGAAGCCCGATATTGGACATCTCAGGATATTTGGTTTCCCCATATATTTCCATGTGTCGAAGGACAAAAGGAACAAGTTGGAAGCCACTAGAAAGAAATGTACATTTATTGGACACTATGAAAATTATAAAGCATTTAGAATATATATATCTGGTCAAAGGAAGATTGAGTTTAGTTTGGATGTAACTTTAAATGAAGATGTTTCCCTTGGAAAAGCAAGGGACCTTCATATGCCTCCTCCTGCTAAGAAGAAAGATGATGATGTCGATATGGAGACTATGGACCCCTTGGAACCTACCAAGAAAATACCATTGTGGCTTCATGATACTTTATAGGATGTTGACAAACATGTTCCTGCCAAGGGACATTTAGAGAAAGCAAGAAGACATGTCGATATTAGGGATACATTTTTTCCATGAGCACTATCATTCAGTCTAAGACTTCCACCTTTGAAGAAATTGTGAAAGAAAAAGTTTGGAAGGATGCCATGGTCGAAGAGTATGAATCGATTATAAATAATGATGTATGGTATGTTGTTCCAAGATCTAAAGGAAAATATGTTGTTACTTCAAAATGGTTATACAAAATCAAGCATGGAGCTAATGGAAGCATTGATAAGTATAAACCAAGGTTCGTGGCTCAAGGTTTCTCTTAGAAAGAGGGAGAAGACTATGATGATATATTTTCTTCCGTTTCTCGCTACACCACCATTAAATCGATTGTTTCCCTTGATTCTAATCAAGGCTGGACTCTTCACCAAATGGATGTGAAGATGGCATTTGTTCATGGCATACTATAAGAAAAAGTGTTTGTTGAGCAGTCGCAGGAATTTCAAGTCAAGGATAGAAAGAATCATGTTTTGAGGTTGAATAAGGCATTATATGGTCTAAAGCAAGCCCCCGAAGTCTGTTATTCCCACATTGACAGTTACCTGGTGAAGCTTGGATTCACAAGAAGTAGTGTTTACCCTAACCTCTACTTCAAGGTGGTTTAAGGTATGCCTTTGATTTTGGTTTTATATGTCGATGATTTATTCTTGACAGGTAGTGAGCCCCTGATGCTTTAGTGTAAGAGGGATTTTTCCTTTGACTTTGAGATGAAGGATCTTGGTATGATGCATTACTTCCTGGGATTATAGGTTTGGCAGAGACCCACAAATATTTTCCTTTCTCAAGGAAAATATATTGTGAAGTTATTGGGAAGGTTTGGAATGACAGAATGCAAATCCTTGGCCACCCCGATGGAAATGAACTTCAATAAGTTATGTGGAGACGTTGTTGGACCTGACTTGGCAAACCCTTTTGAGTATTGAAATTTGATTGGGGCATTGTTGTTCCTTGTGAATACTCGTCCAAACATATGCTTTGCAGTCAATGCTTTGAGTCAATTCATAATTGAGCCCCTTCATGAACAATGGGTTGTTGCCAAACAAATACTTAGATATTTGCATGGGATGATTAACCTTGGTCTGTGATACACTACAGTAATGTATGACTTCATGGTTACATTGATGTTGATTGGGCTGGAAACATTATTGACAAGAAGAGAACATCAGGGTGTTTCTTTAGCTTGGGGTCCGTTATGATATCTTGGATGAGCAGGAAACAAAATTACATAGATTTAAGCACAACCGAGGGGTTGCACATTGATGCTAACGTCGCTAGCTATGAGGAAGTTTGGTCGAGAAAACTCTTTGGAGAGCTATTTGAGGAGGTCCTCGATACTACAATGATATATTGTGACAACAAGAGTGGGATATGATTGGAAGAGAATCTCGTATTTCATGACAAGTCCAAGCATGTTGAGATCAAGTACCACTATATTTGAGACATGGTACATAGAGGAGTATTAAGACTCCATCACATTTTGACTCATGAGAAGATAGAAAACTTACTCACCAAGGCTTTGCCGAAAGGGAAGTTCTTGGTCTTTAGAGAGTAGCTTGGAGTGATGGATGTGACCCTCATGGGTAAGGGTCCTAGTTGATCGAGGACACTGAGATATTCTCTTCCTCCCTGTTTGAGCTCTAAGGGAGAGGAATTGAGCCTGAGAGCTCCTAGAGTTGAGGGATCTTTGTGTTAGATTTTCTAGCATCAGATGTGTTATCATCACGAAACTTGATGGGGAGACTAGAATACATGAGATCTCCATAACCCAGAAATATTTTATTTCCACCTAGTGATGGCTTGATTAGATTATTGACCTATTTTTTAATGTTTCCTAACTCTAAACTTAAGAAAACTAGTTAATTAATCTGAATTAATTAAGTTAAGGTGAGAATTCTCTAGAAACTCACAAGGATTGATCCAGAAATGATCTGAGCCATTGATTAATATTTAATCTTGGTTGTTGGATTTCCAATAGGAAAATATAAGAAGGGATCGATGTGGTGATGGAGATGAGACAATGGAGTAGTATTTCCTTGTGTAGATTGAGCTAGCAGTAGTAGAGTTCGAGCCAACGAGCAATGCAGTGTCAGTAAGGGGTAGGGACAGTGATCTAGAGGAAGATTTCTAGATTCGGAGAGGAAGCAACAAGAGGATGATTTATTCCCAGTGCAGGAACCACGAGGGTAGTAATGCACGAGTGCAGGAACGTGCGAGTGCAGGAACACATGAATGTAAGAATACAAGTGCAGGAATGCACGAGTACAAGAACACATAAGTGTAGGAACATGCGAGTGCGGGAATGAACTAGTACATGAACATGTGAGTGCAAGAATGCGAGTGTCGAGGTTGCTTAGGGAATATCTTTGCCATATTTTCTTGCTATGGGTTGCTAGTTTTTGGCATCTAGATTGTACTTGAAATTTCATTGTTTCATAATAATAAAAATCCTCACTACTGCACTAGTTTTCCCACATGGGTTTTTTCAGGGACATTTGTCTAAAAATAACTAGGTAAAATTTGTGTGTGTGTGTGCTAGATTTTCTCAGTTTCTAGCATTATTTTCTACCGCGGTTTATTTGTGAAAATCACAGTGTGAGTTATTTGGTATTTGTCATAGCAGACAACAGATAAATTATTAAATAAATTAACAATTAGAAAAATAATTTCCATTTGATGTGATAGATGACATTTTCACATGGTAGCAGAGCATGAGTGATCATCCAAGAAGCTCAAAAGTGGGGGAGATACTTTTTTTGTTTAGAGGGAGTAGCAGGCCAAAATTATTATAAGTTTCATAGTACCCAAACAAGCATGCCGAATTACTAGGGCTATAGTTTTATTTTCAGTTGCAGGTCGGAAGAAAAGTCAAGTTTCCAAGATAGTGATTATGGCAGCCAGAGGGAGCAACAATAGCTCAAATTTTCACTAAGCATATTTCTAGTTGGACACAGAGGGTTTTGTAGAAGTTTGTAGTTGTAGAATCAACGCCAGGTAGAAGCGAAAAACACACACGACAGAGGGAATATTTCTCTGAGGGAACTTCAAGTTTCAGAAGTTTGATTTTCCATTGCAGATTGAAAGTTGATGTGAGCATATTTTCTCACTCCATAAGGGAGTGCGAGTAGCAGATTCAACAGCTAAGTGGAGGGAAAGAGGGATATTTTTGAGGTTTATTTACCTAGTTTTGAATTTCTATATTTTGCAACTCTGTAGGGATGGTCATATGAGAATTCCAGAGGAGGTCATGCGAGTTAGCCAAAACACAGATTTGGGCAGCATATCGACTTCCAGTTGTCAGAGGAAGTGTGAGTTGTAAAGAAAGGAAGGGTTGCAACAAGGGACTAGGTATGAAAGGAGATAATGGGGCACCATATCTAGGAGATGGAGGAGTATAAGACTCCAGTTTTCCATATTGGGTAGGGTCCAATGTAGTTGCAACAAGGAGATCAGTCATGTCAATTCGGATTGTTGCAACAAGACCATCACCTTTGCTATAGGAGCCCACAGTATCATAGTAGTAGGTTCAATGTTACCAGACATAATTTGTCATTAGACAGTTGCAAATCTAGTTGCAGTTAGTGCCTGGGAGATAGTTGCAGAGCTAGATCTAGTGACACATGTAGTGCGGATTTCCCAGTTCCAGTATGCAGGTGCATTTTCAACCGGGAGATTCCCTGTGCAGAACTTCGCAGTCTGGTTTCATACGTAGGAGGACAGTGCGAGTTGTCAGGAGGGAGCAGAGAGATTTCCCATAGGGATATCAAGACTCTAAGGGAGTCTAGTTTCAGAGGGAGCATCCCTATGGAATCTAATGCTTCACGATCTAGGGGGATCAAACTCATTATTGTAGTAGTTGTAGCAATAGTGCATAACCATCAACAAAGAAGTTTCAATGGCGGCATGAGTAGATTAGATTTCACTATGTGGAATTTATACCTCCTTGAGTGAGGTGAGGCAACATGGAGTTGTAGTCCAGAACTACAAAAGTTTGAGCAAGATACTTGAGGTGTCCTCCTCATGGATAATTACCTTGCTAAGCGAGTCTACAGTATTCAGTAGCAGGATGGATTAGTATCAGCAGTTGCAGTCATATTCTTGAGTGACAAATCCAAATACTAGTAGTTGTGAGATGCTGAGGAGTGTAGTGCTAAATTGATAGCAGAGCGGGAGGCTCAATAGCAGAGTCACCAAAAGTGTAGTCTTCAATAGATAATATAGTGGCTAGTAGTAGTCATGACTCAAGATATATATATCCAATAGCCACAAATGATTCATTATTTCATATGCTTCTCAGTCACAATACAAACATATGAGAGGGAGTTGTAGTGCAGATGCAGGGTTGGCAGTAGTATGGCAGTGTTAGCAGTAGCACGAATACAACGTCAAAGTTGTGCAGTGGTTGGTGGAAAGTATGTCCAGGCACCATTAGCGTGACAGGAGATGGTACATAGACAGGGTGTTGTGGCAGGATGTGTTGCACTAGAACATGGTCCTTGCTAAGAGGAAATGTTAATTTTTGTAGCATTGGATGTGTTTTAGTCATGAAACTTGGTGGAGATGCTAGAATACATGATATCTCCATAACCCATAAATCATTTCTATAAATTCCTCTTGAAGATGGCTTAATTAGATTGTTGAACTATTTTTTAATGTTTCCTAAATCTAAAATTTGGAAAATTGGTTAATTAATTAGAATTAATTAAGTCAAGGTGAGAATTCTCTAGTAACTCACATGGATCGATTCAGAAATTATTTGAGTCATTTCTTAAGATTTAAAAATAATTCTAGTTGTTGTGATAGATGAAATTTTCACACTCTGGAAAATGGGATGGTGGTGGTCCTTACCCTTTGTGGTAAGTAGTATCTCTCCCATTGAATCCATAAGGTGTGTGTGATCCTTGTCATTTATGACAACTTGGGTATCTTGCCCTATCATGATTGGAAAAGTATACTTGAGTATGCATCCTACCCACAAGTTGGGCTTGTTGTAATTGTTCCTCCCCATCTGGCCAATGGGTTGAGATGACTTAAGATGGTTGTGATCCTTGCATGGAAAGTAGTATCTTTCTCAAGTGATTAGGATGTAGGTGTTCTACCACTTGACTCTTGAGGGTTAATGTGGGAAGCTTAGTCTACATTGGGATGGACGAAATCACTACCTTCTATGGCAAGTTGTATCTCGCCTATTGATTAGACAACATGATGGAAGTGATCCTTTCTTAGTAGATGGATCTCGCCCATTGTCGTTAGATGATAGGATGTGTGTGATCCTTACCTTCTATAGCAAGTTATATCTCGTATGTTGATAGACAACATGATGGATGTGATCCTTGCTTGGTAAGTTGTATCTTGCCTATTATGACCAGAGAGTGGGTAGTAGCTTGAGCTCACCTATGATGTCAAATTCTTCTTCTATTAGATTTGAGAGTGTTCAGAAGAGAAGAGCATAAATGATCCGAGATGAGAAGAGATGAAATTTTACTTGATGAGGACGAGATATTTGAAATGGGACATATATTTCAGTCCGAAATTTCTCCCTAGCTGGCAGGGAGTGTTAGTTTGGTAGCTCAGGGACAAATTCCCTTCTTTGGATAGCCTTCCTCATCAAGAAATACCCCTCCTAGTCCTTGGAATAATTTAATTTGGTTATTGAAAAAAATCATTTTTAATGTGAAAATCCAAAATTGCACAATCGACTTTAAAGACAAATTGGGTCTCCTCCAACGCCTATAAATACAGTGCTATCACACGTCATTTGGACACACATCACATCACATCATTTCTTGTTCTCTTGAATGTTCATACATCTAAAAGTGTAGGTCATCTTCTCACACGTGCGAGTAGGAGAGAGAGGGTTCAAGGGGGGCAAAAATTTGTCTAGCTTCAACATTTTAACCAACGTTGAATTTTCATGATTGGGCATAATTTGAATTGATATGACTTGGAATTTTTGGACTGTTTTGGAGGCTGAATTATTTGGCACAGAGATCGAGGTTTTCTATGCACTTTTAATGCATTTGACCATAGACTTTGACTTCTTATTTTATAGCAGAGCTTCTCTCTTTGTTGAACAAGTTTAACTATGGATTTTGGGATTTTTTTGACTTCATTTTGACTAGCATTGGAGGTTGAATACTTTGACTATTAACCAAGCTCTTAGAGGGCAGTTTGATTGTTGACTGGTGGATTGGTCAAGGAACATTTTATTTTTGTTGACTTTGACAAAATTGCAGACTTTGACATTAACCATATTTGACTTGGGACATATTTGACTATTGGCTCATAATTTGATATTGGTTGGTTGACTTTTGTTGGATAGTCAAAGGATTGACATGGACTCTTGGTTGATGAATTGGATTATTTTACTCTCTCTGTTAAACATTTTATGAAAATCTAATAAGAAGAAGAGTTTTAAAGGGTTTTCCTCGTTGTGGGTTTTTCCCTGGTCTTTGACTGAATTTTCATGTCTCTTGTCATTATTTATGATTGTCTCTTATTATATATTGATTTATTGTTCTATCTACAATTGCCTTTTATTACTAGAAGATTGAATTGATTGCTAATTAAAGTTAAGAATTGGGCAAAAGTGATTGTAACAACATAGAACAATGGAAAATTAACACTAGTGTCCTGGTCAAGTTTCATGACCTTCGTCTCAACTGTATCAATAAGATATCCATTTCATCACATCTCCTCTCAACTTGTCTCCTCTTATCATCAGTTGAAAAAATGATGTCTCAATATAAAGAAGAATAATCATGATGAGGGAGTTCTGACTACCACCCTTTATCCATGGACAGTAGGGGAGATTAATCTACCACCCTATATATCTGATTGACAATAGGAAGGATACCCGACTTGTCATAAGTGACAAGGATCATACATCCCTTTTCTTATTGATCTCCCCATCTTGACCCTCAAGAATCAAGTGGTAGAACACCTACATCATTTCACTTGGGGAGGATACCTCTACTTACTAGTGGTAAGGATCACACACTCCCAAGTCTCTCCTCACCCATTGCCCAGATGGGTGGCAATCACAACAAGCCCAACTAATGGGTAGGATACATACAGTAGTATACTTTGTCAAGGTGGGGATACCTCTACTTTTCATAGATGACAAGGATCACATGCACCCTATAGTGAAAAATGTAGGATACCTCTACTTTCCATAAATGTCAAGGATCACATATCCTATTGTCCAGAGTTCCTTCAACGCTAGGAGCTCTTTGGCTCAATTCCTCCCCTTGGGAGCTCAAATAAGGGGGAAGATCATAGATTTGTGTCCTCAATCAACCTTGATCCTTTCCCTAGAGGGTCACATCGACTAGTCTAATTTTATCTCTGAAGACCAAGAACTTCCCTTTCAGCAAAGGCTTAGTAGTAATGTCAACTCTCTGCTCATCTATTGAAGCCTCACTGCTTCAATTCCACAATAAATCATTGTCAAAGCCTTACTTCTACCTCTATACCATATCTTGGATATAGTGATATATAATATTAGTATGCTTTGATCGATCATAAACAAGAGATTTTTTGAAAGTCGGCTCTCACTCATATTATTGTATCATATCACAGTAATGTCCAAAACATGCTCAAATAGTGCTCTAAAGAGATTTCTCAACCACATTGCCTCTGTTATCCTTAATTTAATTTCTTACCCACATATTAATTTCTTTCCCACATAACAATTGGTTGCCCACATATTAATAATAATTTCCTTTGTACAATTTGATTTCTTCTTTGGGGCTTTTGGGTTTTTCCTTGGGGTAGTTAGGTTTCCCTTTGGAAAAATCCATCTTGAAGTTGCCCAAATTTCAACATCAAGTGAAGTAGCTAGGCAATGTGTTTAGTGTAACCAATCTTATTCATTTACATTTTATCTTCAGAGTGGTGCATGGAGGAGACGAAATACTCCTTCAGGTTGGTACCTAAGAACATATTCATTCTTTAGGGAGGTAGGGTGGTGAAAGGCAGAGATTAAAGACTCCTTTACGTTGGTGCCTGAGAATACTTCAAGGTGGAAGGGTGATGTTAGGGCATGTTGGTGCTTGCAAGGTGTTGATGCATCCTTTCAGTTGGAGTTAATTAAATCAGGGGTTTGGTGCCTCCTTCTAGTTGGTGCTTGAGAATCTTGGAATTTGGTGCTTCCTGTTGATGTAATATTCTTGAAATATATTCAAAAGTTTTCTATGGTTTTCTCTAATTTGGGTTTCCACGTAAAAATATCTTGTGTAATGTGTATGGTGTTGTGCATTGTTTTTGTTAATTGTTAATGTTTACATGATATTATTAAAATTTCTAAAAAATTTCCAATACTAATATGCCCCCCCTTTCTCAGTATTGTTGAATATTCAGATAGAGGTCATAGTTCCCAAGGATGAGGTCAAATTTCACAAGGTTGCAGTTCCAAGGGCTAAGGTCATAGTTCCATATTTTAACATTTTAGTTTCTAAGGCCAAGGTCACAATTCCAGAGGCCAAAATTAAAGTTCCTAAGGTCACAATTCTCGAGGCTAAGGTCAAGGTTCCTAAGGTCACAATGCCTATGAAGTCACAATTCTCGAAGCTAAGATCATAGTTCTTGAAGCCAAGGTAAAAGTTATTGAGACCAAAGTTATAGTTCCCAAGGTCCGTGTTCTAGAGGCCAATGTCAATGTTCCTAAGGTCATAATTCTTGAGATTGAGGCCAAATTTTTTAGGCACATGTCACATTTCTTGAGGCATGAGTCACAGTTCCCAGTGTCGTAGTTCCAAAAGTATGAGGTCACAATTCTTGAGACAAGTGTTTTGGAGGCTAATGTCATAGTTCTCGAGGTCAAATTTCTTGAGGTCACAATTCTCAAGGTCATAGTTCAAGATGCTAGTGTTCTTGAGGCGATTTTTATATTTCCCGAGGGTATAGCTCTTGATGTCAAGGTTACAGTTCCAAAGGCCAATGTCATAGTTCTTGAGGTCATAATTCCTAAGGCTAATTTCACAGTTCTTGGGGCCACATTTTCAAACGTGGAGGTTACAGTTCCCTAGGTTGAAGTCAAAGTTCCCAAGGTCATAATTCTAGAGGTTGAGGACATAGTTCTGAAGGTTGAGGTGCAATAGCTAATGTCATATGTTGACGTGCATTAGAGGCAGGATTAATATCTAGAAGAAATCGAGGTTCGTACATCCAACCATGGTCAAAGTTTTATGGTAAGTTGCAACTCACTTTCTGAGTCCATTCAAGGAAATAGGCATAAATGAGTTCTATAAGCTTGAGCAAGTGTGTTTGGTCAATTTCCATGTGAGATCCCTAACCACAATGCTTTTATAATGCTTTTAAAAGGGGGGTTTGAGTGATGTAAAATTCAGCACTAGCATTTAGTTTTGACTAGAAATCATCTGGGAGTAGACTGGTTTAAGTTAGTCATTATTTGGTAAACTCAATTACCTACATCTCTTTGGATTATGCACTTGTTGTTGCTACTACAACACCCTCCAAAATTTTGGCCTACATCCAAGTTTCGAATCCTACTTTGACTTTGCATGTTGTCGTCACAAGTATTAAGAATCATCACATGTGTTTTCTCTAAGTGCTCTTGTCTCATTCACAAGAAACTCAAAGTGTCGTCTTTTAGCATGGAAAGCATTGCATATTGCACATATGAAGTTTTGTTTTTTTTCAATGAGTAACCTTAGTGCTAATGAGTCACTCTTATCATGTAGACATGAATCACAATCATTCCCAAAGTTTCAAGCATTGTCATATAGGTGTCGTCACTATCATGGCAAAGTGTACCTTTAGTGTTGCATTTGGGGAAAGTTGTCACCATGTCATCGCATTGGGGGAATCATGTTTTTTATGTGTTCTGAGTGATCAGTGTTGTGTCGTAAAATTTTCTCAGTGTGTGCTCATGCTCAGATTTTTTCCTTGCTCGCTTTGGCCTTACTAATCCCACATCTAGCCAAATCTGGAGAACTTTCCAACCGAGCAACCTGACCTCATTCAGCCTTTATGAACTGTGCACTACGTAGTATTGGCCCTTAAGCCCAGACCTTACCTCTTGGAACTGCACAATGTGCAGTCCCTACTTTCCAAAACTTCACACTGCGTAGTCTCAGTGCTCAGTCTTGTCCCTTGAGATCCAAAATTGCAGAGTCTCTACCTTTAGTCAGTCTCCTCTATGCATTGCACAGTCTCAAGCAACAAATCTCATCCTTGACCTCTTGAACTGTGAAACTATGCAAACCCTTGGCCTTTGCCCCTCTAGAATTGTGCAGTGGGAAAACTCAAGCCTCAAGCCTTCAACCTAACCCCTTGAGCCCCTCAACTGTGCATTTGTCAAGACTTGGCCTTCCTGAACTACCCACTACGCAGTCTTAAGGCTCAGTCTTGGCCCCTGATGATTCAGATTTAAATAGGAACGCAACAAATTACATATATAACCCGAAATACAAAGATGCAGTAGAAATAACACTTCATTTCATTAATATCAAATACTAAAATATGCTTACAAACATAATGGAAATAAGACTAGCTCGAACAATGGTAGCTTATCTCTGAGAACAGATGTGGCAGCTACCTACCTCCGAACTGTGTTACAATGAGGCTCAAAGGCCTATTTATTATTGAGAAATAATGGAAAACCCTAAACATCCAAAAAAATCTAACCCTAGGAGATGAAGTGCCAAAATTGTGGGCCCCGTTTGGGTAAATTGGTACATCAACTTCCCAGGGTCGTAACTTTGGCATACGATGTCTGTTTGGCTATCATAATACCTTGTTTTGAAGATCTTGAAGACAAGGTTGAAAGAAATGAGCAGGCCAATTTGGGAGATTTCTAGTGTCTCCGTTTTCCCTAAAAATGTCATTTAGGGCCTCAAGACGGCTCCAGAAGTCCAGGACTCGAAAAACTACCAGAAATAGTAAATTGTGCTACAATTAAGGAAATCGAAAAAATAAAAGAGACAGTGTTGGGGGTCCAATTGGAATAGGCAGGTGGCCACCAATATCCACCTAGATCATCTGACCTCTTGAGTTGTACAATTATGCAATCCCTGAGCCAGTCTTGCAGTTTGTCACCTGGTCCCAACACAGTGAATGGTTATCATGAAGCATGTTAGACTAGGGGTTTATCGGACTGATGTCATCTTGTCATGAGTGGATTTCAGTTGCAAGTATCATTTCATGTCATGACAATATTATGATGAGGGAGATGAAGAAGGAAGCCTTGCTAGAAGACATCTTCGTAGCTATAAAGATAAGTTGATCCATCAAGAAAGACAAAGAGACACTAGATTGTGACAACAACTGGAGATCAAGATCACATTCAAGAATCCCTGTCTTCAAACCTTATGGAGGAGGAAGAAGGAGAACGTGTTCCATCTCTCAAGAAGACACAAAGTTAGTAGCAACAAGAGTGGCTTGACATTGCCATATAATCATGAGTTCATGTCATTAGTGTCATGTCGTATCTTGTCATGAGTCGTCATTTGCCACATCATTTGTCGATTATGTAATTTCAATATTTGAAAAATGTAATTCAAAGTGGAAGTCCAAGAGTCATCCATAAAATGAAAGGAGTCGAAGAGTCATAGAGAAGTCAAACAATCATGAGGGTAGTCCAAGAGTCACAAGGGTGGTGAATGATCACCACATTTGTTATATATACACCCTCATAGCTCATGTAAATAAATTTTCACCTTGGCTTCTCCTACCAGGCATTAGAAAGGAAAATAGTTCTTTTGGAGGATAAAGTGGTTGCTTTAATTCTCCATTATTGGACCTAGTGGTGTTCACTGTAGTGATGTATCTTGGAACTTTTTCTTAATTTTGAAGCTCGCTAAGCTAGCACACTTTCATGCGTACGTCCTAAATATTAGAAGACTATTCTTTAAATGTTTGTAATGTATGTTGGTTTCATATGTACTAAGGAAATTGAACTATTTCGGTGGCGTTAGTACTTATCTTGTTGAAGGTGTGTTGTATGTGTTTTAACAACTGTTGCTTCTATATGAACTATTTCGCTAGTTGTCAAACTATTCATTCATATGTATATGCTTGTGTGGTTTTACTAGATTAGTACTATTACTTTTCTTTTAAAGTCTCATGTTTCTATCCCTTTTGGTATAAGAACCTTGATACATCTAAAGCTGAACAATCCACAAGGCATACCCTCTTGTTTATCTGAAAGTACTTGTGGATTACTCTCTTGTACTGAAATTGTAGCCAAGGAAAATATCTAAAAATATATGGAAGTCAAGCCTTATTTTAGGAAGGGATCCCACAACAATGGTGTGAAGTCTAATTGGGACTTTTCATTGGGGATACCCCCTTGCATGTTGGCAGTATCTTGCACCATTAGCATTCTGGTGCTAGAAGGAGGGAAACCACCTTTTTATGGTTGAAAACTCACCACATCTTAATAAACAGACTTCCACGCAAGAACGCTATATTCTCATCTCCACTCCTACTAATACTCTTGAAG